>JAVJIF010003126.1:0-270032 GCA_038442645.1 Agave tequilana | reverse complement strand
TGACAACATCTGAAAAGATAATAAATCATTCAATTTTTCTTTTCCTTTATTGAACTTAGTCACATTTTGCAAAAGATCTTCATATTTCTTTTTGAAAACTGAAATATCTTTATCTAAAATAAAATCCTTTTATTCAAAGACTCAGTTTCTCTTTTAAGAAAAATGTTCTCTTTTATAAACTTCTCATTATCATTTTTCAATGATGATATGACTTTTTCAAACTCATCTTGTTGAGAATTTATAGAAGATACTTGTAAAGCATAACATGAATTTTCATTTAAAAGTTTTTCATTTTCTTTTGATAAAACTTTATTTTTCAGTTTTTCATTTTTCAGATCATTAAACAATTCATGAAATGCATCAGAAAGTTCAGAAAATGATACCTCATCATCTTCTAGTGCCATGTAACATAGGTTGACACGTTCAGTGGTTTCTTCTTCATCCGAGGAAGATGAATCACTGTATTCTGATGATGCTTCGTAGTTTTTCTTCTTTCTGAACTTTTTACTCTTGTATTTTTCTTTCTTCTTGAGCAAAGGGCAATCCATCTTCATATGACCTGGTTTATTACAATTAAAGCATTTGAATTTACCTTGCTTTAGAAATCTCCTGAATTTCTTTGAAAGCATTGCCATCTCCTCTTCATCGTCATTTGAATCGTCCGTGTCGGAGGATGCATGGAAGGCGAGTTCTTTCTTCTTTAAACGGTGTTGTCGTTCGTCCTTCTTCCTTTCTTCTAACAGCACTTCATATGCCATTAGATTACCGATTAGGTTTTCTAATGTCATAGTTGAGAGATCATTCGCCTCTTCAATGGCGGTTGTCTTCTTCTCCCATTCTGGTGTAAGTGCACGAAGGATCTTACGAACTCTTTCAACTTGGGTGTAGTCCTTTCCAAGAGATGCTAATGAATTGGTAATGTCGGTGAATCTTGTAACCATTTCGGATATGGTTTCATTCTCCTCCATTTTGAATAATTCAAACCTGTGGACAAGAAAAGATATTTTAGATTCCTTAACTTTATTTGTGCCTTCGTGTGTTACCTGAAGAGTATGTCATATTTGATGTGCAGAAGTGGCTGTTGACACACGGTTGAACTCTTCTTTGGTTAAGGCACAGAACATGGCATTCATCGCTTTGGCGTCAAGGTTCGCGTTCTTCTTTTGATCTTCACTCCAAGCGTTGTAGTTGGTTGTTGGCTTGGTGTAAGATGCTTCTACGATGTTCCAAAGGTCGTAGTTGAGCGATTGCAAGTAGATCTTCATTCTACACTTCCAATAGTTGTAGTTGGATCAGTCAAATAGCGGTGGACGTTGTGTAGAATGTCCTTCTTTGAATTGGGATGATGAGAACTCCGTTGCCATCTTTGTTGTTGACTTGTACCCGCTCTGATACCAAGTGTAGTTCCTTGCTCTGATACCAATTGTAGAACCTCGCTCTGATACAAATTGTTGGTCCCTCGAGATGATGTCAATTGCGGAACTATCTCTGTTGGCAATTATATATCTAAAAATACCCAAGTCAACACAAAACTAAAACAAGAAGGATTAACGTTAAGCAAATAAATAAACTTGCAAAAAGAAAAATAAATCTCAGAGAATAGACAAACGCAAACAAGAGAGATTTATCCTGTTTCGGTCCTCGTGACCTACATCCAGTCCCCAAGCCACCCGCTCGAGATTTTCCTTTATCCTTGATTTTGTACACCCAAAATCACAACCATGCACACCACTTGACAAATCCCCTTTGCCAAATGTGTACACCTTCTCTTCCACCAAGAGAACACCTTCTCTTCCACCAAGAGAATAAACGTCACCTTGTACAACTGCCTCTACCAAGAAGCCACCCATGTACAATGCTTGCTTTGAGTATTACAACTTTCCTATAAGCCTTGGTATTGTGTATGAACGTGGACAAGGTCTAGTATAGGAGAAACTTAGAGAACTTCACAATGGAAATGACTTTTGGTGAAGAACAGAAGTTGGAAAAACAGTTTTCAGATTTTGACAGAATTTTGGCTTTGGAAAACTGAAGATTTTTCTTTATATTTGGCCTTTGGACTAACCACCCTTTATATAGCTGAAGACTAGGGTTAGTTAGGGTAGTTATAGGAGCAATTCAAACAATTGGAATGTTGGAATACGTTGCACAAAAGACCAGATAACAGAAACTGTCCAACAGTCAGAAATTGGCTATAATCGACTTGCCTATAGAGTTAGTCGACTAGACAGGCAAATTTCCTACAATTAGTCAACTAGGTTTGACTATAAGTCGACTAGGTCAAGTTAGTTCAACTGACAGGTTTCTGGTTTAACTGAATCAAGTCGACTGCAACTTCCTTCAAGTCGACTGGACCAGTGATTAGTCGACTAGGGGCAAGGGGTTAGTCGACTATAAATGCTATTAGTCGACTACATTTTACTGTCAAGTCGACTAATGCAGAAATAGAGAGTTGGGTCTGTTTTGGACACAAGATTAGTCGACTATGGGGTTTGGGTTAGTCGACTACCAAGTTGATTAGTCGACTATAAAGGGACTATAAGTCGACTAATGGACAATGATATGTGTGTGTGCACAAGGCTTTTTACATGCTATTTCATAATTACAAACCACATCATATCAACTCTCTTTGGGACATCTTGATCATGTAGAACTCTTGATTCGTCATGTGTTAGAGCTCCAAATGACATGTGCGTCACATAAGTCTTCATCAAAACAAGTTCCAACAGTTAATTGCTTAAAAAAAACGTTTAGACTTGCATTCTAGGCATTTGTCTAATTATGTTTATTTACAATTACTGTTGAAGATAGCTGGAGACAAGATATGTATGCATAGCATATAGTTTAGCAAACATTCTAGGGTGATATTTGTTTTTCAATGCTACTTTTCTATATCTTGCACACTTTGCACAAACCAATTCTAAGGGCAAAACCCAAGTCAAGATAAGGTGGGCAAGTCATTACCCTTCCTTAGCCCACAAACCATCTCCAAGCACGCACAGTCTAAACCTAAGTAAAATCTAATAGACGCTGGCCTTAGGGACATCTCGAACTGATTAGGAGATTATCCTAAGGGGGAAGGTGTTGGAATTTGACTCCTGTCAAATCAGTGTCTAAGAAGGGGATTAAGGGCCGAAAGCCCGAAGGTTAGTGGTTACTTAATTAAGGAACGTCTTTGACGGATAACCTCCCACCAATCTTGCCCTGACCTGGCAGATTAGTTTGTGGTCAAAGTCTGCATTATACCTCAAGTGGACAATCAACCAGTTAGGAGTTGTCTAGGTTAAGGTTACCTAAGACTATGCTTGGTTGCTTTCTCTTCTTGACTATTGGTGAACTTGTTTGTGATTGTGTTTGTGTATGCAAGTGTGGTCAAGAGACCCTAATTCATCTAGGTAACTAGAAACACATCACCACCCAAATTCGAAACAAGACCAGTTTGGTTATGGATCGACCGACATCTTTACAGGATAGATTCTATCCCATTAGAACATCACTTCCATCTTGTATCCAACTTCCGTCGGTTGGTGAACACAATTTTGAGCTTAAGCCACAGTTCATCAATACACTCCTTAAGTTCCATGGCTTAGAGTCCGAAGATGCTTATTTCTTCATAAGAGAATTTGAGAAAGAATGCTTAATGATGAAAATCCCACACCTTGCAGATGATGCTATTAGGTTGAGATTTGTCCTATTTGCTCTTAACGACTTAGCCAAGAAATGGCTCTATAGCTTAGCGGCCGACTCTATCACATCCTAGGATGGTTTCATCAAGGTCTTCTTGAAGAAATTCTATCCAATCCACAAGACCGCTCTCGTTAGGAAAGGTATCATGCAGTTCAAGCAAGAACTTAGTGAACGGTTTGGAGGTACTTTGAACGCTTCAAAGACCTCCTTGTCCAATGTCCTCATCATGGAATAGAGAAATGGCGACAATGCCAAATTCTTTATGACGGTTGGACTACTCGACCAAGACCCTCTTAGAAAGAACGTGCCAAGGGGATTCTTGCAGAAGGATGAGCAGGAAGGATGGGATTTAAATGAGAATCTAGCTGAAAAGACCATCTAATGGGAACCTACTAGTGAAAGCTCTAGAAATTCAAACTCTATCTCTTCAAAAGGAGGTCTCCATTCGATTGAATCATCCATAGCTAACGAGGCTAAGTTAGCTAACCTAGCGAGAAGACTGAAAGCTTTAGAAACTAAGGAACCAAGTCCAGTCAATCAAGTCAGCCCAAACCAATTTTTAACTCTGGGTTGTACTTACTGTCAGGCCATGAATCATGTGTTTGAGGAGTGTCCTGTATTTCAAGCTCACCAACACTTTTCTGAACTGATGAATGCGGCCTTTTCAAGGCCGAACAATGATCCTTACGCTCCAACGTACAATCCTGACTAGAGAAATCACCCAAATTTCTCATGGAGCCAACAAAATAATGACCACCCACGGTCAAACCATGCAAGCTACTTCCATCATTCCAATAATTCTTCCAATCATCAACCAAACTTTTTCAATCACCCTCACAATTCTCCCAACAATTTTTCAAATTATCAACGAAATTTTCTAACCAAGCTCCACCATCTTCCTTCCAGAATCCTCAACTCGAAAAAGAGAATGACTGATTTTGAGAGAAACATGGAAAGGTACATAAAGAACCAAGATTCCCTCATGCAAACAATACAGAGGCTAGAGGGTCAAATGAGCCAGTTAGCAAATCCACAACATGAGAGGCAAAAGGATACCTTGCCCAGTAACCAATTATGAATCCTAGGAATTCACAACAAGCTCATTTGGTTGAGGATCAAACACTGATTCAATGTAATACTGTTCATACATTGAGGTCGGGAAAGAAAGTTGATAACCAAGTGTCAACACCAGCTTATCCTAGTTAGCACAATCACACTTCAGCATTCACCTCATCTAATCCCACTCCTCCTAAATTTGATGAATCTTAAAAAGATAAGTCAACCAGTCATGTGCACCAGCCTATAGCACCATTCCCTAATAGGCTGAAAAATAACAAGCAAAATCTACACATGGATAAGATAATTGAGATCTTTAATCAAGTGAAGATAAATGTGACACTTCTTGATGCCATCCAACAAGTCCCATCTTATGCTAAGTTTATTAAGGACATGTGCACCAAGAAGAGAAAGACTAATGTACCCAAAAAGGTCTTCTTAGCCACTAACATTAGTGAGCTACTATCGGGTCCGATCCCTGTTAAGTATAAGGATCTAGGTAGTCCAACCATTGCCTGCACAATAGGACAAGCCGAGATTAGTCGTGCACTTCTTGACTTAGGGGCAAGTATCAACTTGCTTTCATTCTCAATTTATCAACAACTCGGGTTGGGCGATCTTAATCCAACTCGAGTCACTATCCAACTGGCTGACCGTTCAGTGAAAGTTCCAAAAGGGAGATTAATGATGTCCTTATCCGGTTTGGGGAGTTTTTTTACCCTGTTGATTTCATAGTTCTAGAGACACAATCTGTGTCTAACTCTAATCATAGGGCTCAAACTCCTGTTATCCTTGGGCGACCATTCCTTGCTACTGTCAATGCCATCATCAATTGTAGGAATGGGTCCATGAGGTTAACTTTTGGGGACATGACTAGAGAAGTCAATGTCTTCAACCTAGAAATATAACCTCGTAAGATAAGAGATCAAACATTTGAGGTAAACTTTGTTGAAAATAATTGTGATGAAGAGAGTGAAGATATAGAAGATGAGTCGCTATTTCTTAATGAATTATTTAAGAATGAATGCGATTATCTTGATGAGAAGGCATATGTCGGAGATCCTAATGTTAGAGTACCCTTTAAAAAAGGAAAATTTGATTTGAATATCTTCACTTTCGATGAGCCAACCAATAATGTATCGCATGAGAATATAATTTAAGAACCTCCGATTGACATACTCTTTGAAAACTTTTCGTAGAAGAACGCATGTGTTTGGATGAACCAATTAGTGATCTTTTGGTTAATTACATATCTCTAGTGGAAAGTGTTGACCTAAGCTTTGAGAAGATATATGGAACTGAGTTAGAATTCCTAGGCATTCATAGTGAGGAAGTTCCAACTGAGAAGTGTGGTGGTGATCAATTTTTGAATAATGAATGTAAAAATATGAGGAAGGAAAGCCTAAAAAAGTTGAGACTGGGAGGAAGAGAGCTAAAGATACAGAAAAATTGGCCTCCCCACTATGCCTTATAAAGAGGACCAATTGGAATGACGTGAAAAGAGCTAGAGGGATAAGACCGAAAAAGATTTAGGTGTGGGAGAAACTTGATGTTGTACATATTTCTGTATAATATATGCACCTCTTTTACATTTCATTTCATGCATGTATACATTTCTTTCATACATTGGGGACAATGTATGAGATAAGTGTGGGGGAGGGTTCTAACATGACTAATATAACTTCAAAAAAAATGTAAAAAATGTAAAAAAATTGTATATATATATAAAAAAAACTTTTTGAAAGGTAAGAACAATATTTTGATATATTTTTTGTAAGAAATTAAGTCAATCTTAGGGAATAGGAAAATCATAATTATGATTTCTTACACTTGGTCAATAAGATGACTTGTTTGATTTTTAGGGTTAGGAAGAAAATTTGTGAAAGTAATTTAGTCTTGATATTTACCTTGATGAAATATGCACACTAAATACACTTACACACTTAGGGTTTAAAAACAAAGACTCTTATGCCTTATAAAAAAAAGTATATATATATGAAAAATAAAGAAAAAATAATAAACAAATCTAATTATTGATTAGCTAGGTGCTTTGGCCTAAGCAAGCCTTGGTATTTATGCAAAAGATAATTAGATAAGTTTGAAAATATATATATATATAAATCCTCTGATTAATCTGGGTATTTGTGCCTCATGAAACTTTAAGTATTCACGCCTAAAGGAGGTACATTTATAAATAAAAACCTTAGTTTCGTGGCCTTGTCTGCTCGAGTGTTTAAGTCCTTATGACTATTTTCTCACCTTGTGCCCTAAAACTATCAGGTTGGGTGTCACCGACTAAAGGCTCATTACATGGGCAGATTAGAAGGCCTATTGAAATTGAGGAATAATTTCACCAAAAATAAATATAAATAAGGCATAGGAGTTAATGTTAAAGAACCCTTAGTCAACTTCCCAGTCACGATGGTGCATACGACTCAGGGTAAATTAATAGACTAGATGAGAAGTACAATTTGACTCCTTACTTTGATTGATGACATGTTTTTGAATAGAGACTGAGTTTCGGAATGAAAATTTGATATTCCTATAACTTATAGATTACTTAAAGCCTTGCAAATATACTTCAAATATTTTCTCCTTTAAAATGCTTTTCGATAATACTAACTTTTTTCTCTTTCTTTATGGATTTTGTGGGTGCAATCCACTGAAAACCCTCACGAGACAAAACTCGTCCTCTAGGGGTAACCTAGAGGCTTAACGGCTTGTTGCACATGCTCAGTGCAATAGAGTGACCTGCGAAAGTGGTCTAATAATTGATTAAGATTAGTTTTGATATTTTGCTCGAGGGTGAGCAAAAGATAAGTGTGGGGGTGTGATCAGTCACATATATTACATACATATTATCATATTTCGATGCTTGTTATCTGAATAAATCATATTAATAAGTCCTATTGTTCTTTATAAAATGCAAGCCCATTGCTAAAGGATAGGCCAGAGAAATGAGCCCAAAAGGCCATTTAATTCAGAATAAATTTGAAATCAGGGAATCAGGGCAAATCTTGGCATATCAGAGAGGTTGAAAATCGGTTGAAATGAATCCTCCCAAATCAAGCGTTTGAAGCCAACAAATCAAAGATCGTTTCATCAAATCAGGGAGCTGCAACAGTAAATCCAACAAGCCAAAAGAAAGCCCAAAGCCACACCAACTCATCCTTCACCTGGATGTGGCCATTGGCCACATCTAGGCCGCGGATCCACGGCCTAAGCCGCGGATCCGCAGCTTCTGGTGGAGATAAGGGGAGCGTTTGCTCCCCTTATCTCCTCGCTCCCTTCCCTCCGAGGTTTTACCTATAAAAGCTTGGATTTTGTATTGAAAATTTAGCGAGGACTAGATTAAATTTATTGTTCATTTTTAGGGTTTAGGAACATTGTTAGATAGCTTGGAGAAGTTGTATCTCCTCTTTATTCTTTTTTTAGTTTATACCAGAAAAGAGAGGAGAGTAGATTTGAGTGTGTAATTCATCTTTGAAGTGACAATCAAAGGAGCTTCTACTTGTCATTCCAACTCAACTTAAATTCGGTATGTTTGTGTTTAATTGTCAATTTCTTATTTGTTTTCATTTCATAATGAGTAGCTAAATCGTTTTCTGGGCTCACTAATTGATGTTTTCTACTTCTTCTCTCTCGATTGAATTTGATGGAAGAACTCTCTTGAATCATAATGCCTAAAGTTAATTTTTATTCTTGAAAGCTCATGATGATGCTCTTCTTTTAAAACTTAGATTTTCAAGACACAACTATTTGTAAATCGTTGTTATTCCATACTTGCTTCCTCGCACTTGATGGTTTAACATTCTATTTTTAATGTGTGTTAAGAAAGATCTCAAGATTTGATCCGAAATCATCTCATTTGTTTTACTTGAACACTAAAAGAAATTAAGCTTTTTTGCCTACGATAAAAGTGATGCACTAAAATTATTCTTGAGATAAGTAGTGAAGTAAATAAAATTAGTGAGCTCAGATCTTCTCCTTCTTATATTTAAAATAACCAAACAATTTTCAAAGTTTTTTAAATCACCTTCTCCAAAGCCTTCTCCAAAGTTGCAATTTTTCTTTTAATCATCTCCCTTCTTTCCATTCTCTTTTCAATTAAAAAACAAACACAATTCTTTGTTACTAAACAAAACACCGAAAGATTTCATTGCTTTCCTTCTCATGGACACGACCCGTTAGCCCGAAACTACACGGTAAAATTCTTAACTATTTGATTTTTTCAGTCACTCACTAACCCAAGCCTAACTAAAATTGAGTAGACGTTGACCTTAGGGACATCTCAGACTCATATAGGAGACTGACCTAAGGGGAAAGTTAATTAGAATTTGACTCTTCCCACTCGGTGTCTAAGGTTGGGGATTGAGGGGCGAAATCCCGAAAGCTAGTAGTTTGGCATAATTAGGCCCGCTGCTTAGGCACGGATACCTCCCACTGGTCTTACCCCAACCTAGCCGATTAACTTGTGATCAGATTCGGCAATATACCCCCCGTAGATAGTCTAACCAGTTAGAAGTCATCTAGGTCTAAGGTTTACCCTAACTTAGGTTAGATTTTTTTCTTTTTGTTTGTTTATTTGTTTGTTTTTCTTTGTTTGATTTTGACATTTCTTGTGCGATATGGCTTATAACAATAATTTTTTCAATTCAAATGGTAACCCATGTTACACCCCGACCTCTTTTTTGGATATTACCAACCCGGCATATCATAACTTTAACCAACCAGTGTGCCAGATTGGTCTTGTCTGAATCAATACATGTCCCAGTCCAATTACTATGAACGAGACTGGAAGAATCACTACTCTTCACAGAGTCCCCTAAGTCATATTGTAAACCACCTTACCAACATCCAGCTTCATATACTCCTTCTCTCGAACAACCATTTGAAGAATCAATTGACTGGTGATTGAGGTTGAACCTGCACAAAAATACAGTATTTCAGAACTTTAAAGTAAAGAGTGCAAGTGCTCAATTCTACCGCAATAGCAAGTGGCTATACGGGTCGTGATCCACAAGAGGGACTAGCGATGGAAGCTTTTGAGTAAGTCTTCTTTTAAGTTACAAAGTTTGGTTAAAGTTCTTCTTTATTTCTTTAAAAGAAAAAGAGAAAAATTAGGTTAAAGTTAAGTGAGGAAGAAAGTGGTAGAATGAGAAGGTGGAAAAAAATAGAAAATGATTATTTACAAAGAAATTGAAAATGAAAAGAAGTGGGTGTTGTTGGTATTCTAAACTAAAGAATAAAAGAAAAGAAAAGAAACTAAAATAAATTACTTACTTCTTTTGGCCAAATACCTACCTTGAATCTTTTGCAATGATGTTACCTTGAAGTAAGGCGACCAACGTATAGCCCAAAGAGTTGATTCCCATTTCCTCCACATTATATCATCAAGACGTTGCAAGTATGAAGTGATACAGAATGAAACTCAAAATCTATCGTCATGAGCTATCGGTGGCACTCGCAAAGGCAAGGCTCTTTCGATGCTTAGACTCACTTGGAGAGCAATTGTTCCAAAAGAAGAAAAGTATAGAAGAAGAAGAAGAACACAAAAATAAAGTACATACAAAAGGAAATTACAGATTCGATTGCATAACAATAAGAGAAAAGAAGGAAATCTTACACCGGTGTCTGATTGAGTTTTTTCCTGCACACAAAATAAAGTATTTTAGATTTAGAACAAAATGTGCAAGTGCTCAATTCGAATCCGCGGTAGCAGTGGCTATGCGGGTCATGATCCTCAGGGAGGGACTAGCAATAGAAGCGTTTTTAAGTTATCTCTAAAAATTATTTTCTTTAAGTTAACAAAAAGAATAGTTAAAGTTAAGTTAGGAAGAAGGTGGTAGATTATGAAGATGGAGGATTAGAGGTGGTATTTATAATGAGATGAGAAAGAAAGAATTGGGAGATGGTGATTTAATCTACAAAAATAAAAGAAAAGAAAAGAAAAGAAATAAACACTAACCTTAGTTTGGTTGAAGAAAAACGTGAAATCCTAACAATTTCTACCTTACTTTGGAGGCGTTGAACGCATAAACCATAGGATCGATCTCAGTCCCCTGTTCGCATTATATCATCAAGCTTGGGCAAGTATGAAGTGATACGTACCTTGAGGAGGAGAACATCACCATGAAATATCGTTGGCACCCACCAAGATTCGTTATACTTGTGCTTTGGAAATCACTTGCATGCTCATCATAAACCAACAGAGATAAAAATAGAAAAAGAGAAGAAAACAAAAAGGAAAATAAAACAATGACATATAAAGAAAAGTTGCCTTTATTACTTTATACAATGGAAGAGAAGAGAAGCATACATCGGTGTCACTCTCAACATAGCCCTCTCCCTCACTTACATAAAAATTAAAAAAGAAAAGAAAACCTAAACTACAAGAAAGAAGAAAGCCTAAAACCCTAGATTTGGCCCTCTGGCTCTGGACGCTTTTCTCGTTGCACTGCAGGGGGTATTTATAGGAGCAGAAGGACGTAGAGTCCCAGTCGAAGTCATCCACGAAGGCGGTTCCCTGGATATGACTGGATTGTCGCGGAAACGCGGCTTGGGCCGCGTTTCCGCGGCCTTATGGTGGCGGCTGGCCACGCGCTTTGGCGCGTGGCTTCTCCTGGTCCGTCGATCTGGTCGTTTCCTTCTGGAAGCTGCATCCTGACTCTTAATCTTTGGATTTGGATATAACTTGGGAATCAAGTTGCCTAGATCCCAAATCTTTTATCCACAAATTTGTGATCTTAAATTCTCCTTCTTTGGCTTTTATCCTCATCTGTAAGTTTTTAAGGTTGAATAGAAGTCTATCCTTCCCTCTTCTTTAATATTTGTAACTTTGGCCCTTGTGTATTTGCAATTTTGACAATTAATATTTGCACTTGGGCTTGAATATGGGCTTTTAGGCTTCTTTTAGGCTTTATATATTATTAAAATAAGTACTCAAGGCCTGCACACAATAAATCATAAAATATTAGTAAATGTGCAGAATTATATGAATAAATATGAAAATGTGATGGTAAATGTCATGATAAAAATGCACTTTTCACTACCAATCACACCCCCACACTTATCTTTTTGCTCGTCCTCGAGTAAAAAATCAAAGAAAAAGAAAAAGAAAAGAAAAATTAATCTAACCTAACTCACTTTCGTAGGAATTACGGTTGCACTTAGCATGTGTAATAAGATGTTAAACCCCTAGGTTACCCTAGAGGACGAGTGTTGTCTCATGAAGGTTTTCAGCGGATTACACCCCAAAATCTATAAAAGAAAAATATTTGAAATACTTTTGAAAAGACTAAGTAATTTATAAGTTTTTAGGATCCTCATTTTTATTCATTCTTAAACTTAGTCTTTATAAAGTAAATTGTTTTCATTTTAAGTAAGGATCAAAATTGGATTTGTGTATAGTCTTTTTCGTTACCAAAAATCATATGCATCCTTATGGATTTTTACTAGGAATTCCTTAACTTGGACTCTCATGCCTCTTTATTATTATATATATTTTTTTCTCTCTCTGTTTTTTTAATATGTATAACTCATCTAATTTTCTTTCGTGTAAGCATCAAGGCTTCTTGAGGCCCTCATACCTAACTAATTGACTATTAGATGTGTTAATACATACATAATATTTCTCAGTTTTCTTAGGCTTTCTAATCCACCCATGTAGCGAACTTAAGTCGGTGGCTCCCAAACCGGTCGGCTTTAGGGCACCAGGTGAGAAAACACCCCACGGACTCAAATTCGAGTGAACTAGGCCACAAAACTAAGGACTTTATTTTATTTAGAACTCACCTTTAGGCGTGAATACTTATGCTTCATGAGGCACATGTATCCAGCTTAATTGGTGAATTTTTTTTTAAATAAAAATTTTTTATGAGGCACAAGGGTCTTTGTCTTAGAATCCTAGATATGCATTAGGTATGCACGTTTCATTAAGGTAAAAATTAAGACTAACTACTTATTCAATTTCTCCTCCTATACCTAAAATTTAAACAATTTATTTATTTTGACCAAGTTTTTAGAAATCCTAATCATGATTTTCCTAATTCTTAAGATTAACTTAGATTTCTTTCAAAGATAAGTCAAAATATTGTCCTTTTTCATTTTATTTTTTTATTAGTTAGCAAACTTTTGTTAGTTTCTAACTATGTTAGTATGTTAGTAAAGCCTACCCCCACACTTATCTCATGCATTGTCCTCAATGTATGAATGAATGCATATATGCATGAAAAAAAACAAGGGAAGGCAGAAGTTACCTTAAGGTGGTGGTTCCGGTGGTGGTCTAATTGGGCCAAGCGTTGCTACCTAATCAAGATAATGTAATAGTTCACGGAGGAACCCACCCAAAATTTCTCTTGTATAACCCACTAAAATGTATGTATGATCATTTTTTAATTCCACCCCATCAAATTTCCATAATTCATAATTATATTCAAAGTCAATTGTGTCAACCTCCTTGTCCCAAAATGGAGTGTGAAAAGATGGAATGATTGACTTGGACGTCATAAGTATGTGAACGAATACCGACTCAGGAAAGAAACTTAAATCAAGTAAGGGTTCAGGAGTCGGGCTAGGTTCAGGAAGTGGGTCCAAATCAATAAGTTGAAACTCAGTCCACAATCATCTTCCCACAATGGAATGTGACTCAATAATGGTGATTCAAGTTCAGGTATGATAGGTGTGGGGATCAAAACTGACTCTAAAAGATTACCTAAGTCGGGTAATAAAACAGGAGTCAATAATGATTCGGGAATTTTAACTTGATCACAGATTTGAGAATCTAGGTCACATATCTCATTGAGCTCAATATCATAAAAATTAGAACTTGCTAATTTATCCATGGGGTTTTCAAAATTGCACAATTGGTCAAGTTCAATATGATCATCAAAAATGGGTGATTCAAATTCATGATGAATTGGCACAGGATCCAATGTTGACTCGGGAAAAGTAAAATCAGGTGGAGATACCGGAGTCATTATTGAGTCAGTAAATAAAATTGAATCACCGGGTGGAAGATCATGATCATATTCATGCTCAAGTTCTATTTCAGGAAAGGAAAAACTTGCCAAGTTATCAAAATTTGAAGTTTCGGCAAGTTCACATGATGGCACTGAATTAGAATCTTGTTGTCCAAAGCAACTTGGTTCGTCGGCTCTAAGAGAGTGGTCAGCGATATTAGAAATGGCCGAACGGTGAGAACGTAAAGATTGAACCATCATATCTATATCATGATCACGGGCTAATCTAGCCTGAATCATGGCTGCAAGCATCCTTTCATAGTTGATAGGTGCATCATGTTGTGATTGGACTTGAAAGGATGAAGTGTAATCATGATGAAGCTGTGAGTCGGTGGACTCACGCATAATCATGTCTGCGATTGATGGTAATTGTTGCTTGGACTCATGCATACTCATCATTTCCTGGATAGATGGTAGTCTATTCTGACTGGGTGGATCTGAGTATGAATCTTGGGAATATTGTGGACAAGGTGGAGACGGAGGACAAGTCGGTTGAAATTGGACTCAGGGGAATCGAAACCCATGAACTCTGTGAAGAGTTGAAACTATTATGGAAATTATGGTTATAAGATGGGGGTATGGGTTATATTCATTCGGATAAGACCATTCCGTCACACTAGGTTGGTCAAAGTTGTGATATGCCGGGTTGGTAATATCCGAAAAATAGTTAGTTGTGTAATATGGATTAAAATTGAAAAAATTATTATTATATGCTATATCACACCAACACAACAAAGAAAAAGAAAACAAACAAATAAACAAATAAAAAAGAAAAAAATTCTAAGTAAGTTAGGGTAGACCTATGACCTAGACGACTCCTAACTGGTTAGATTGTCCACGGGAGGTAGGGTGCAGACTTTGACCACAAGTTAATCAGCCAGGTCAGGGCAAGAGTGGTGGGAGGTTTTCCGTCAAAGACGTTCCTTAATTAAATAACCACCAATCTTCGGGCTTTCGGCCCTCAATTCCCTTCCTAGACACTGATTTGGCAGGAGTCAATTTCCAACACCGTTCCCCCTTAGGATAATCTCCTAATTGAGTCCGAGATGTCCTTAGGGCCAACGTCTACTAATTTTAAGTTAGGCTTGGTTAGTGAGTGCTTGGGATATGATTTTTGGGCTAAGGAAGGGTGATGAAATCCCCACCTTATCTTGTTAATGGGTTATGCACTTAAAATAAATTTGTGCAAGTGTACAAAATATGTAAATAAGATTCACTCAAAGCATCAACCAAGAGATGAGTCCTATTCTACATGCAATGCGAACGTACCTTACTCCAGCACTCTTCAACAGTAAAAATAAAGGAATTGAAAAGACACGTGCCTAATATGCAAACGTCTAATCAATTTTTATCTTTAACAACAAGTATTTTACTGTTGATTAATTAGCGGTAAGCAGGGTTATCACAGAACAAAGTTTAACAGAGCAGTAGACAGATATTACAATTTGCAGCAACCTGCAAAAAATGGATCAGTAAGGAACTACTCAGGCCGCGGTTTCGTGGCAATTGCCGCGTTTCCGCGGCTCTGAAGCAGGCTCTTGTACTCTGCCTTCGAGGGCAGAGGCACAGAGTTGCTATATGTCCACTTCTGCTGTCAGTTTCCCTGTTCTCCAAACCTGCAAACAGAAAGAATAAAAGAATTAGTTAAAAAATTTATATTTAGAGAAAAACTTACCGTCCCTCCCCGGCAACGGCGCTAAAATTTTGATTGAGTTTTTCCTGCACACAAAATAAAGTATTTTAGATTTAAAACAAAATGTGCAAGTGCTCAATTCGAATCCGCGGTAGCAGTGGCTATGCGGTCGTAATCCTCAGGGAGGGACTAGCGATAGAAGCGTTTGTAAGTTATCTCTAAAAATTATTTTCTTTAAGTTAACAAAAGAATAGTTAAAGTTAAGTTAGGAAGAAGGCGGTAGATTATGAAGATGGAGGATTAGAGGTGGTATTTATAATGAGATGAGAAAGAAAGAATTGGGAGATGGTGATTTAATCTATAAAAATAAAAGAAAAGAAAAGAAAAGAATAAACACTAACCTTAGTTTGGTTGAAGAAAAACGTGAAATCCTAACACTTTCTACCTTGCTTTGGAGGTGTTGAACATAAACCATAGGATCGATCTCAGTCCCCTGCTCGCATTATATCATCAAGCTTGGGCAAGTATGAAGTGATACGTACCTTGAGGAGGAGAACATCACCATGAAATATCGTTGGCACCCACCAAGATTCATTATACTTGTGCTATGGAAATCACTTGCAGGCTCATCATAAACCAACAGAGATAAAAATAGAAAAAGAGAAGAAAACAAAAAGGAAAATAAAGCAATGACATAAAAAGAAAAGTTACATTTATTACTTGATACAATGGAAGAGAAGAGAAGCATACATCGGTGTCACTCTCAACATAGCCCTCTCCCTCACTTACATAAAAATTAAAAAAGAAAAGAAAACCTAAACTACAAGAAAGAAGAAAGCCTAAAACCCTAGATTTGGCCCTCTGGCTCTGGACGCTCTTCTCGGTTGCACTGCAAGGGGTATTTATAGGAGCAGAAGGAGGTAGAGTCCCAGTCGAAGTCGTCCACGAAGGCGGTTCCCTGGATATGACTGGATTGTCGTGGAAACGCGGCTTGGGCCGCGTTTCCGCGGCCTTATGGTGGCGGCTGGCCACGCGCTTTGGCGCGTGGCTTCTCCTGGTTCGTCCATCTGGTCATTTCCTTCTTGAAGCTGCATCCTGGCTCTTAATCTTTAGATTTGGATATAACTTGGGAATCAAGTTACCTAAATACCAAATCTTTTATCCATGAATTTGTGATCTTAAATTCTCCTTCTTTGGCTTTTATCCTCATCTGCAAGTTTTTAGGGTTGAATAGAAGTCTATCCTTCCCTCTTCTTTAATATTTGCAACTTTGGCCCTTGTGTATTTGCAATTTTGACAATTAATATTTGCACTTTTGCACTTGGGCTTGAATGTGGGCTTTTGGCTTCTTTTAGGCTTTATTTATTATTAAAATAAGAACTCAAGGCCTGCACACAATAAATCATAAAATATTAGTAAATGTGCAGAATTATATGAATAAATATGAAAATATGATGGTAAATGTCATGATAAAAATGCACTTTTCACTACCAATCAGTGTCACTCTCAGCACAAGCTTCGTTCTCGTTCTCCTATGAAACTCTGGCTCCTCTGATTTACATAAATTAAAACTAAAATTACATGAAAAGAAAAACAAAAACCTACACTACAAAGAATGAAAAACGGGACTAATTCCTATCTCTGCATGGTCGTCCCTAGAGGCTCTGAAAATCCCAGTATTTATAGGCAAAACCCAACCTATAGGAGTGTATGAAGATAGGGGGAGCAAATACTCCCCCTAACTCACCAACAAAGCCGCGGAAACGCGGCTTTGGCCGTGTTTCCGCGGCCAAGGTGTGGCCAGGTGGCCACACCCTGTTGGTGGTGCTCCCCGGTTTCTCGAGTTGAATTTATCTTTATCTGGATTTGCAGTTTATATCCGGGATTTTGACGAAATGGCCTTTGATCCTTGGCTTCGATCGATTTGTAGGGATTTGTTCTAACTAGTTTTCAACCATCTGAACCGACCTGATCTGCCCTGATTTATTGAGTTCGAATTAATTCTGATTTAATTCAGAATTTGATGGACTTTTGGGCTCATTTCTCTCACTCTCCTTTAGGAATGGGCCTGCAAATAAATTAAACATTTAATTAGGAAAATGCAGAGTTTATTCTATAATAAGTAGGAGAATATGATAATAAATGTGCAATATTAGTGACCAATCACACCCCCATACCTATCTTTTGCTCGTCCTCGAGCAAAACAACTAAACTATACTAAGGATTATTAGACCACTTTCGCAGGTCACTCGATTGCACTGAGCATGTGCAACAAGCCGTTAAACCTCTAGGTTTCTCCTAGAGGGCGAGTTTTGTCTCATGAAGGTTTTCAGTGGATTACACCCACAAAATCCATAAAGAGAGAGAAACAAAAGAGTTAGTATTTTCGAAAAGCATTTGAAAGAGAAAAATATTTGAAATATAATTGTAAGATTTAAGTAATCTATAAGTTATAGGAAAACTGAATTTTTCATTCCTAAACTTAGTCTCTATTCAAAAATTTGTTATCAATCAAAGTAAGGAATCAAATTGTACTTCTCATTTAGTCTATTAGTTTACCCTAAGTCATATGCACCCTGTGACCGTGAAAATTTTGACTAAGGGTTCATTAACTCTAACTCTTATGCCTTATATATATATATATATATATATATATATATATATATATATATATATATATATATATATATATATTTTGTGGTATTATTCCTTAGTTCTATTAGGCTTTCTAATCTTCCCATGTAACGAGCCATTAATCGATGACTCCCAAACCAATGGTCTTAGGGCACCGGGTGATAAAACACCCCAAGGACTTAAGGACTCAAGCAAACAAGGCAACAAAACTAAGGATTTTATTATTTGAACCCCTTTTAGGCATGAATACTTATGCTTTATTAGGCACAAATACCTAGCTTAATCAGAGGATTTTTATATATTTTTTTCTCAAACTTATCTAATCATCTTCGCATAAATATTAAGGCTTGCTTAGGCTAAAGCACCTAACTAATCAATAATTAGATTTGTTCATCTTTCATAGATTTATATTTTTTTTTCTTTTTTTTATATATAAGGCATAAGAATCTTTATTTTTGAACCCTAAGTGTGTAAGTGTATGAAGTGTGCATACTTCATTAAGGTAAAGATCAAGACTAAATTACTTAAACAAATTATCTTCCTAACCCTAAAAATTAAACAATAATCTTATTTTGACCAAGTTTAAGAAATCCTAATTTTGATTTTCCTATTCCTTAAAATTGACTCAATTTCTTACAAAAAATATGTCAAAATATTGTTTCTATTTTCAAAAGTTTTTTTTTAAAAGTGAAGAAAAAATGTTAATTTTTTTCTTTTAAGTTATGTTAGAACCCTCCCCCACACCTATCTCATATGTTATCCTCAATGTATGAATTAACGCATAGATGCATGAAAAAAAGAAAGGGAAGGAAAATGTTACCTTAAGGTGGTGGTTCCGGTGGTGGTCTGATTGGTCCACGAAATGCGGCCCAATCGACTTTTCGTGGAGTTCGGAGGAACCCAGCAGAAATCTCTCTAATATAACCCATTAAAATGATGTATCTATAAAGGATTTTTATTAAAAATTTAACCCCATCTAATTTTCAAATTCCATAATTAATTTCGGAGTCAAATTTGTCAACCGCCTTGTCCCAAAATGGAATGTGAAAAGATAGAATGATTGACTTGGACTTAGGAAGTATGGGAACTAATACCAACTTAGGAAAGTGACTTAAGTCAAGTAAAGGTTCAGGAGTCGAGATTGATTTAGGAAGTGGGTCCAAATCAAGAAGTTGAAACTCAAGTCCACATTCATTTTCCAACAATGGAATGTGACTTAATATTGGTGATTCAAGTTCAAGAATGATAGGTGTGGGAATCAAAACTGACTCTAAAATATTACTCAAGTCGGGTAACAAAACAGGAGTCAATATTGATTCAGAATTTGAACTGGATCATAGATTTGAGAATTTAGGTCACATTTCTCATTGAGTTCAATGTCATAAAAATAAGAACTTACCAATTTATCAATGAGACTTTCAAAAGTGTAAAATTGGTCAAGTTCAATATGATGATCATAAAGATGGGTGATTCAATTTCATGATGAATTGGCACAGGATCCAATGTTGACTCAGGAAAAAGATTAAAATCAGGTAAAGATATTGGAGTCATTATTGAATCAGGAAGTAGAATTGAATTACTAAGTTGAGGTTCAGGATCATATTTATTCTCAAGTTCTATTTCAGGAAAGGAATAACTTGCCAAACTATCAATATCATTTTCAAAATTTAGAGTTTGGACAAGTTCAAATGATTGTTCTGAAATGGAACCTTAATTTCCAAAACAACATGACTCTTCGGCTCTAACAGAATGGTTAGCGACATCAGAACTGGTCAAACGGTCAGAACGTAGAGTTTGGACCATCATATCTATGTCACGATTACAAGCGTTTTGAGCCTGAGTCATGGCTTCAAGCATCTTTTCATAGTTGATTAGTTCACCGTATTGTTGTGATTGAAACGATGAAGTGTTATTTTAGAATTGGTGGTGAAATTGTAAGTCTGTCAGATTTTGTGATTGTTGTTTAGACTTACGCATACCCATTTCCAAAATTGATGATTTTCTATTTTGGACTTGTGGAGCTGAGTATGAATCTTGAAAATATTGTGGACAAGGTGGATAAGGAGGACAAGTTGATTGAAAATTGGACTCGGGGGAGGTGAATCCCCACTGACTCTGTGAAGAGTTGAAATTATTCTAGAAATTATGGTTATAAGATTGGGGGCATGGGTTATATTGATTCGGATAAGACCAATCCGGCATATTAGGTTGGTTAAAGTTATGATATGCCGGGTTGGTAATATCCGAAAAAGAGGTTGATGTGTAATATGGATTACCATTAAATTGAAAAAAATTGTTGTTATAAGCCATATCACACAATAAAACACAAACAAAGAAAAAAAACAAACAAATAAGCAAACAAAAAAGAAAAAATTCTAACCTAAGTTAGGGTAGATCTTTGACCTAGACAACTCCTAATAGGTTAGACTGTCCATAGGAGGTATAATGCAGACTTTGACCACAAGCTAATCAGCCAGGTCAGGGCAAGATTGGTGGGAGGTTATCCGTCAATGACGTTCCTTAATTAAGTAACCACCAACCTTCAGGCTTTCGGCCCTTAATCCCCTTCCTAGACACTGATTTGGCAGGAGTCAAATTCCAACACCTTTCCCCCTTAGGATAATCTCCTAATTGAGTCTGAGATGTCCCTAGGGCCAACGTCTACTCATTTTTAGTTAGGCTTGGGTTAGTGAGTGAGGAGATTGTTTGTGGGATAAGGGAGAGTAATGACTTTCCCACCTATCTTGTTTATAGGACAAGCCCTTAGATCAATTTAGTGCAGTGTACAAGAAAAGCAACACTTAAGCAATGTAAACAATCTAAAAGTGTTCTTATATTAGATGCTATGCACACGTACCTTTGCTCCAGCACTCTTCAATAGTAATAAAAAATGTAATGAAATAGACACGTGCCTAAATGCAAAGTCTAAATCAATTTTTTTAGCATTTACAATCATCATTTTACTGTTGTGTTAGAAATATATATACAGTGAGTCAAATAAGAAAATAAATGCTACAGATATTTAACTATGCTATTCAGCCAACCTGCAAAAAAATACAAGTTAGTAGTTCACTCTGTTTGCCACAGGACTGTAGCAAATCTGAGTGCTTCTTGGCTCTGCTTTCTTGAGTAGAGTCCAAGGCCACTTATATGTCCACTGCAGCAAGAATTCCTTGTTGTTGAATCTGTACAAAAAAAAAACAAAGAAGAAAGTTAACCAAAAATGTAAACGTTAAAAGAGAGTAACTTACCGTCCCTCCCCGGCAACGGCGCCAAAATTTTGATTGAGGTTGAACTTGCACAAAAATACAGTATTTCAGAACTTTAAAGTAAAGAATGCAAGTGCTCAATTCTACCGCAATAGCAAGTGGCTATGCGGGTTGTGATCCACAAGGAGGGACTAGCGATGGAAGCTTTTGAGTAAGTCTTCTTTTAAGTTACAAAATTTGGTTAAATTCTTCTTTAGTTCTTTAAAAGAAAAGAGAAAAATTAGGTTAAAGTTAAGTGAGGAAGAAAGTGGTAGAATGAGAAGGTGGAAAAAAATAGAAAATGATTATTTACAAAGAAATTGAAAATGGAAAGAAGTGGATGTTGTAGGTGTTCTAAACTAAAGAATAAAAGAAAAGAAAAGAAACTAAAATAAATTACATACTTCTTTTGGCCAAATACCTATCTTGAATCTTTTGCAATGATGTTATCTTGAAGTGAGGCGATCAACGTATAGCCCATAAGAGTTGATTCCCATTTCCTTCACATTATATCATCAAGACGTTGCAAGTATGAAGTGATACAGAATGAAACTCAAATTCATCGTCATGAGCTATCGGTGGCACTCGCAAAGGCAAGGCTCTTTCGATGCTTTTAGACTTACTTGGAGAGCAATTGTTCCTAAAGAAGAAAAGTAGCGAAGAAGAAGAAGAACACAAAAATAAAGTACATACAAAAGGAAACTACAAATTCGATTTCATAACAATAAGAGAAAAGAAGGAAATCTTACACCGGCGTCACTCTCAGCACAAGCTTCGTTCTCGTTCTCCTATGAAACTCTGGTCTCCTCTGATTTACATAAATTAAAACTAAGATTACATGAAAAGAAAAACAAAAACCTACACTACAAAGAATGAAAAACGGGACTAATTCCTATTTCTGCATGGTCGTCCTGGAGGCTCTGAAAATCCCAGTATTTATAGGCAAAACCCAACCTATAGGAGCGTATGAAGATAGGGGAGCAAACGCTCCCCCTAACTCACCAACAAAGCCGAGGAAACGCGGCCAGGGTATGGCCAGGTGGCCACACCCTGTTGGTGGTGCTCCCCGGTTTCTCGAGTTGTATTTATCTTTATCTGGATTTGCAGTTTATATCCGAGATTTTGACAAAATGGCCTTTGATCCTTGGCTTCAACCGATCGATCTGTAGAGATTTGTTCTAACTAGTTTTCAATTGATCTGAACCAACCTGATCTGCCCTGATTTACTGAGTTCGAATTAATTCTGATTTAATTCAGAATTTGATGGACTTTTGGCTCATTTCTCTTTACTCTCCTTTAGGAATGGGCCTGCAAATAAATTAAACATTTAATTACAAAAATGCAGAGTTTATTCTATAATAAGTAGGAGAATATGATAATAAATGTGCAATATTAGTGATCAATCAACTGGGAAAAGAGGATGGAAGCCTTAGACGAGCTTAAGCGACGAATTCAAATTTAGAAGAATCAAAATACCGTCAAAATTTTCAAGCAACAATCCTTACTCTATTTTTCAAGAAGAACATGCCGACTTAGAAAATAGTATAGAATCTATGTTTCAATCCTAAAATGATCCGCTCGATATGATAAAAGTAAGACTTAGTAGATTGGAAAACATGCGTAGGAATAAGGAAACTCTTCCTACCCAATCTTTGCTTATTCTCGACACTTCTAACCATATTGATGAAAACTAGAATCATGGTATCTTGAAGACTTTGACCAAGATTCAATTTTATCACAAAACTTTAAACTTGATCAATATCAACCATTGACGAATTAGAAAGTTTTCATTTTAATGAGATTGAACTTGATTATGAATGTGAATCCCGATCCCCAACTTTATGTTCAGTTTTTGCCTTCGAATCAATGTTGACTCGAGTATTCTTACCCAATTTGGACCAATTTCTCGAGCCAACATTTATTTCTGTACCTATAGATCTAGAAATGGAATCACCAATTTTGGATAATCACATTCCATTGATGGGAAAAGAATGTGAATTTTAATTCTTGGACTTGGACTAACTCTTGAACCAAAACTAACTCTCGAACCCAAAGTTTATTTTTCTGAGTTAGTATTGGTTCCTGAACCTATCATTCTTGAGTCCAAGTCAACCATTACACCAAATCATATTCTTTTGTTGAACATAGGTATAGACCAACATGACTCCGTGATGATTTTCCAAGACTGGTCATGTAAAGGGAGTAAGTTTCACGATAGGATCTTTCATGATCCTATTCATATTAGAGACTGTAAATATGTAAATAGAAAAGAGGTCAATAAAGCTGTGTTCCGTGAGCCGCCACATTATTTTGATTGGGCAGCAACGTTGACCCAATCAAACCACCACCGGAGCACCACCATAAGGTAATATTTTCCTTCCCTTTATTCTTTTTCATGCATCATGTATTAATTCATACATTGAGGATAATGTAAAAGATAGGTGTAGGGGAGGGTTCTAACATAACTTAGGTTTTCCTTTTATTATTATTAAAAAAATTATTTACATTTTCTTTACTTTTAAAAACTTTTTGGAAAAAAGAACAATATTTTGATATATTTTTTGTAAGAAATTAAGTCAATTTTAAGGAATAGGAGAATCATAATTAGGATTTCTTTTACTTGGTCAAAATAAGATGACTTGTTTGAATTTTTGAGTTAGGAAGAAAATTTGTGAATGTAATTTAGTCTTGATTTTTACCTTGATGAAATATGCATACTTTATACACTTACACATTTAGGGTTCAAAAACAAAGATTCTTATGCCTTATAAAAAAAAGAGAAAGAAATATATATGTATATCTATGAAAAATAAACAAATCTAATTATTGATTAGCTAGGTGCTTTGGCCTAAGCAAGCCTTGATATTTATGCAAAAGATGACTAGATAAGTTTGAATATATATATATATATATATATATATATATATATATATATATATATATATATATATATATATATATATATATCCTCTGATTAAGCTGGGTATTTGTGCCTCATGAAGCATAAGTGTTCACGCCTAAATGGGGTACATTTTGTAAATAAAAATCCTTGGTTTCGTTGCCTTGTTTGCTCAAGTGCTTAAGTCCTTGGGGTGTTTTCTCACCTAGTGCCCTAAGATTGTCCGGTTTGGGTGTCATCGACAAAGGCTCATTACATGGGCAGATCAGAAAGCCTAATGGAATTAAAGAATAATACCACCAAAAAAATAATAATAAAAATAAATAAGGTATAAGAGTGAAAGTTAAAGAACCCTTACTCAAGACTTCAGGGTCACGAAAGTATATATGGCTTAGGGTAAAGTAATATACTAGATGATAAATATAATTTGACTCCTTACTTTGATTGATAACATATTTTTGAATAGAAACTAAGTTTAGGAATGAAAAGTTTGATTTTCCAATAACTTATAGATTACTTGAACTCTTACAATAATACCTCAAATATTTTCTCCTTTTCAAAATGCTTTTTGAAAATACTAACAATTTTTTCTCTTTCTTTATAGATTTTGTGGGGTGCAATCTACTAAAAATCCTCACGAGACAAAACTCGTCCTCTAGGGGGAACCTAGAGGTTTAATAGCTTGTTGCACATGCTCAGTGCAATCGTGTGACCTGCGAAGTGGTCTAATAATCTTTGATTTAGTTTTATTGGTTTACTCGAGGACGGGCAAAAGATAGGTATGGGGGTGTGATCAGTCGCTGAATTTGTATATTTACTGTTACATTCTCATATTATTATATAATAACTCTGTTTGAATCTATTTATTGTCTAATTTATATACAGGCCCATTGCTAAAGGAGAGGGAAGAGAAACGAGCCCAAAAGCTCATCAAAATTCTCATTTAATTCAGAATTAATTCAAAAAAATCAGGGCAGATCAGGACAAATCAGAGAAGATAAAATCGGTTGAAAACCAGTTAAAACAAGATCTCTACAAATCAATTGGTTAAATCTAAATATAAAAGGAGGTTTTGTCAAAATTCTAGACACAAACGGAAAATCCAACTGGAGATAAAAGCAAAACATCAAAACATCGATCTGTACTTCGCGGGTGTGGCCACCTGGCCACACTCTGGCTACAGAAACATGGCCAAAGTCGCGATTTCGCGGCTTGGTTGAATTTGTTGGGGGAGCGTTTGCTCCCCCTATCTTGGTACGCTCCTCCCTGTTGGTTTTTTGCCTATAAATACTAGGTTTTCAGAGACTACAGAGGACGATTAAGCAGAGATAGGTTCTTAGGCCAGTTTTTCAAACTTTTTAGTGTAGGTTTTTATTTTCTTTTTATGTAATTTTTATTTCTTTGTAAGTATAAATTAGACTGAGATTCATGTAAGTAAGAGAGAGAGAGAGAGAGAGAGAGAGAGAGAGAGAGAGAGAGAGAGAGAGAGACTTACATTGAGAGTGACACCAATGTAACCTCCTACTTTTTTCATATTTTTTACAAGAAATCAAAGGTAACATCTTTATACTTTTCTTTGTTTATATGTTCTTCTTTTTTCTACCTTTCCTCTTTCAGTTTTGATGGAATATCCAAGTGAATGATGTTTTCTCCTCAAGACTCCGTACATTTCATTCATGCTCGTCTTGATGATGTAATGCGAATGGGGACTGGGCTCGATCTTATGGGTTATGCGTTGATCGCCTCCGAAACAAGGTAAAACATGCAAGGTGTTGGCCCAAGAGGTTACACTCTCCAATTGTTTTGTGTTTTGATGATGACAAACCAAATATGAGCTATTTGGTACTAACAAGTTTGTTAAGATAAGTTTCAGGTTTGTACCATGTTTAGAGACCATTCGCTTAGCTATTGCAAGAACTTCTAAGTTCCACAAAGCAAGGAAGGCAATTTGCTCATCAAGGAAGGATCATAGAAGAGAAGGCACTAGCAGGCATTGGATGGCTCAAAGACGTGAAGATTGTTCAGAGGTCCTTAGGTTTTGTATTTTTAGTTTTATAGCTTGTTAAAGAATAGAGATTAGGTTTGAAGCTCAATCACACACGTTTTTGCGCATATACTATTTCTTAGTTATTTCCTATAAAATATACAAAAATATTTTAGTACAAAATCTTTCTTCTACAAATTTCTTTTTATGTTACATACTGAATTCCTGTTTAAAATAGTTTTGTTAAAAAATATTTTTCTTCTCAAAATTCTGTCTTTATTTCGTTTTCTGACCTGATCCGGTCGACCGGCAGTCTACCGACAGTCGACCGAGTCTGTGTCAGGCTGGTCCGGTCGACCGGACCAGTCGACCGAGGTCCTGGCAGAATGCACGTATCCGTGTGCATGTCTGTCGGTCGACCGGGGCAGTCGACCGATATTTATTTTTGAGTCACAGTTTGTATCAGTCGACCGGGTCGGTCGACCGATAACCTGTAACGGTCGGAATTTTGTACTACCGGTCGACCGGCCCGGTCGACCGATGTAGCCGTTTGAACAGTAACGGGCAGATTTTTAAGAGCTGTTTATTTTTGTCTTTTGTGTTTAAAAAAATTCGTTTAAGGATATATTTTGATCTAATTACCTCCTAAACATCAGTAAATATGTTTTATCCCTAAACCCTAGCCCTCTCCTATAAATAGGGGTGTTTGGGGAGAGATTGGTTACAACAATTATTGCTAGAAAATTCAAAAGTTTAAGGCTTTCAAAAGAGACTTGTTTCTTGGTTTTTGTGCTGAATTTCTCACTGATTTTCTGAAGGGTTTTTCAAATACTCTCTGATTTAATTCTCTTTTCTCCTTACACACAAGAGCTTCATTCCTACTCAATATTCTCTAAGGACCTTTGTAAGGGAAGAGATATTTGAAAGAGAGAGTTTGTGGTCTTTTGACTACCAAGATAATTACTTGTTCTTGAGATTGTAGGAGTTGGGTACTCCATTGTATTTGAGATCTTTGTGATAGTGGAAGTGGTCGGAATCCTTCTGGGGAAGGCGGGGAGTAGAGCTGGGTGCTCGAACCTCGATAACATATCCTTGTGTTTGCGATTGGTTTACATTCTTGCAATTATTACTCTACTTTGCTTGCATTTATTACTTGCTCATCATACTTACTTGCTTGCATTCATCTTGTGATTCTTGATTGTGATTGTTATAGCTTTAAATTTTTAAATTGCCCTTTGATTAGCATTATCACCTATTCACCCCCCTCTAGGTGATTTTCAATTGGTATCAGAGCTTGGACTCTAGGTTTGGCTTAACATCCATAGAGAGATCCTTAAAATATTGATAATCAACATTTTCATTCATCCATTCATACACTAGTAAACATGGCCGATAACATCAAAACCCCTCCTAAATTTGATGGACTTAATTTCCCAATTTGGAAGGTTAGGATGACTATATTTTTGCAATCTTTGGGTAGCTTAGTGGCCAAGTCCTTGACTAAACCTATGTAGCACCCGATAGTGATGAGAGCACTTGGACCGACTTCAACTTTAGAGAATATGAGGCTAACTCCAAAGCCCAAAACTCCCTATTAACCGCCTTGAATGAGGATGACCTTACACGGGTAATTCATTGCCAATCCGCCTATGAGATTTGGCAACACTTATTGGTCACACATGAAGGGACTTCACAAGTCAAGAGAGCTAAGATAGATCTCTTGAGGTCTCAGTATGAATCATTTAAAATGCTTGATGATGAATCCATTGATTGTATGATTACTCGTTCACTAAAATTACAAATGGTCTTTCTTCATTAGGTGACGTCATCTCCAACGATCAAAAGGTGCGCAAAGTGATACGGGCTCTTCCTTCTTCATGGGAGATCAAGGCCACCACCTTAAAGTAATTGAACGACAAGGACGAGATGGACATCATTAGTCTCATTGGGAACCTAAAGACCCATGAGATGGAGAAGAAGGCAAGAGAAGAAGCCACTACTTCAAAGAGGAAATCCATAGCCTTCAAGACTTCATCCACCAATGATGACGATGATGAAGACGAAGAAGAAGATGAGGAGCTAACTCTACTTGTACAGAATGTCAAGAGGTTGTACCGAAAGAACAAGTTCAACTTCCGGAGAAGGTTCGAAGGCAAAGAGGAGCGGAAGATCATTTGCTATAATTGCCGCAAACCCGGACATATCATGGCGGATTGTCCGGAGTTCAAGAAGAAGATGACTTCCTCCTTCAAGCCAAAGAAACCGGAGGAGAAGAAAGCCTACAAAGCAACATGGGATTCGGAAAGCGAGTCCGAAGAGGAGGTGGATCAAGCTAATATGTGTTTCATGGCAAACACACCTAAGGTAACCCCTCAATCCCTTGATGATGAAGATGATGAACTAAGTAAGGAAGTTCTAGTTCATGCCTTTGTAGAACTTTCTGAAACTTATGATAATAAAACTTGAATGCTTAAAATTACAAAAAGAAGTTGCTTTTCTTAAGAATCAACTTGCCATTGTTTCTAAAGAAAAAGATGATGTTTCTTCTAATTTCATTTCCATGCAAAAAGAATTTTGTGCCTACAAGAGTACTTGTAAGGCAAAATCTCCTATTATTGATGAAAAAGAAATTTCTTCTTTTAAATCCAAAATGAATGATTTCGAAAAAGTTTTAAATGATTGTGCTTTCAATACTAAGAAACTTGAGAACATGTTTTCTAAAAAGCACACTTCACATGCTAACACTTCACAAGCTAAAAATTCTCATGCTAACACCTCTCATGCTCATGCTCACAAATCACACACTCACTATGCTTTTAAATATGGTAGAGTGTATAGATGCACATATTGTGGTAAAAATGGACATTTAGCTAAGTTTTGCTATGATCAACTAAATAGAACAAATAATCTTGTTTGGGTTCATGACACTAACCCTAGAGGACCCAAGAAAATGTGGGTACCAAATCAAGTCTTAAATTGTTTGATGTAGGTACACACCAAAGCTCCAAGACGTAGGGAGCGGTGGTACCTTGATAGTGGTTGTTCAAGACACATGACATGGGACATCAACAACTTCACAACCCTATCAAGGTACATGGAAGGTGGCACCGTCACCTTCGGGGATGACTCCAAAGGAACTATCATCGGTATAGGTAACATTCAAATTGGTGCATCTCCTATTATTGAGAATGTTGTTTTAGTAGATGGTTTAAAACATAATTTGCTTAGCATTAGCCAACTTTGTGATCGTGGACTTAAAGTTATTTTTGATAATTCCTCATGCAAGATTTTTGATGTTAAATCCGATGTTTGTATTCTTACCGGTTTTCGTGATAATAATGTTTATATCATTGACATGCTTAATTTAGATTGTTCTACTAAATGCTTGAATGCTTTTGATGAAAATTCTTGGCTTTGGCATAGAAGATTAGGACATGCATCTTTTGACCATATTTCTTGGATTAATTCAAAGGAATTGGTGAAGGGTATACCTTGCTTGAATTTTGAGAAAGACCGCATTTGTGGTGCGTGCCAACTTGGGAAACAAACCAAGTCTTCCTTTAAACCAATCAAGGATATCATGTCAACTAGGCCTTTAGAATTAATTCATATGGATCTTTTTGGACCAACTAAAACTAAGAGTTTAAATGGAAGTAGATTTGCATTTGTTTTGGTTGATGATTTCTCCTGTTTTACTTGGGTTTTCTTTTTACAAAATAAAGATCAAACTTTTTCTCATTTTAAAATTTTTCGAAAAAGAGTTGAAAAAGAAAAGGGTTTTCCGATTTTGAGAATAAGGAGTGATAGAGGTGGTGAGTTTATTAACCAACTCTTCATGACTTATTGTGATGAAAAGGGAATTAAGCATGAAACGTCTTGTCCTAGAACTCCACAACAAAATGGAGTTGTAGAAAGGAAAAATAGAACACTTCAAGAGATGGCTAGGACAATGATAAGTGAATATGACCTCCCTTAATATTTATGGGCCGAGGCCGTAAACACCGCATGCTATATATCGAATCGTATTTATTTATGCAAAAATTCTTCAAAAACTTCTTTTGAAATGTATCATTCTAGAAAACCAAATGTTGCATATTTCAAAGTTTTTGGATGCAAGTGTTTTGTTTTAAATACTAAGGATAATTTGGGTAAATTTGATGCTAAGGCTTATGAGGCTATCTTTGTTGGATATTCCTCTACTAGCAAATCATATAGAGTTTTCATTAGATCTTCTCAAACCATTGAAGAATCCATGCATGTTAAATTTGAAGAATCTAATGTTGTTGTTGAGAATGTTGTAGAGATTGAACCACTAGGTGAAGACATGGAGAGACTATCCTTGAAGGACTCACCCGCTCAAGAAGAAAAGCTAGACCCTATTGGTGAAGTTCAAGAGGATAAGGAGGAAAGCACTCAACCGCTTCCTAAAGCTTGGAGATACGCTACAAATCATCCTAAGGAGCTCATCTTGGGTGATGCATCTAAAGGAGTCACAACGCGCTCCAAACTCCATGACATATGTGGTAACTTTGCTTTTATTTCTCATTTTGAACCCAAAGGCATCTCGAAGCCGAGACGGACCCATATTGGTTGCTTGCCATGCAAGAGGAACTCAATCAATTTGAGCGCAACCAAGTTTGGCACCTTGTTCCTAAGCCCCACGATAGACCAATAATTGGTACTAAGTGGATCTTTAGAAACCAGATGGATGAGTCCGGAAATGTCATTAGGAATAAAGCTAGGTTAGTGGCCCAAGGTTACACTCAAGTTGAGGGAATTGACTTTGAGGAGACCTTTGCACCCGTAGCACGGCTTGAAGCCATACGGATGACACTAGCTTTTGCATGTTTTAAAAATTTTAAACTTTTTCAAATGGATGTAAAAAGTGCATTTTTAAATGGTTTTATTAATGAAGAAGTTTATGTTTCTCAACCTCCCGGTTTTATTGATCATGTTCATTCCGATTTTGTTTTTAAACTTGATAAAGCTTTGTATGGATTGAAACAAGCTCCAAGAGCTTGGTATGAAAGGCTTTCTAGTTTTCTCATTTCAAATGATTTTATTAAAGGCAAAGTAGACACAACTCTTTTTACTAAGCATGTTAATAATGATATTTTAATTGTGCAAATTTATGTTGATGATATAATTTTTGGTTCTACTAATGAGCTTTTATGCAAGGATTTTGAGAAGGTAATGCAACTAGAATTTGAAATGTCTTCCATGGGTGAGCTCAATTTCTTCCTTGGACTCCAAATCAAGCAATTGCAAGACGGAACCTTCATCAACCAAGCCAAGTACGCAAAGGAGCTAGTAAAGAAGTTTGGGCTTGAAGGATCAAAGGCTTGCAACACTCCAATGGCAACTACAACCAAGCTTGATAAGGACGAACAAGGTAAAAATGTTGATATTAATTATATAGAAGCATGATAGGAAGTCTTTTATATTTGACGGCAAGTAGGCCGGATATCATGTTTAGTGTGTGTCTTTGTGCTAGATTTCAATCGTGTCCTAAAGAGTCTCATCTTATTGCGGTAAAACGCATTATTCGTTATATTAAGGGCACTATTGGAATGGGTCTTTGGTATCCGAAAACTATAGATTTTTCAATGACTAGTTATTCGGATGCCGACTATGCGGGTTGTAGAGTAGATAGAAAGAGTACTAGTGGGACATGTCAATTTCATGGTAATTGTCTTGTTTCATGGTCCTCTAGGAAACAAAATTCCGTAGCTCTCTCAACCGCCGAGGCGGAGTATGTTGCCGCGGGGGCTTGTTGTGCACAAGTCCTTTGGATGAAACATACTCTCCTTGATTTTGATTTGCACTTTGATCATATAAAAATATTTTGTGATAATACTAGTACTATACACATGACCAAAAATGCAAATCAACATAGTAAGACCAAGCACATTGAGATTAGATATCACTTTCTTAGAGATTATTTTGAGAAAGGTGATATAGATATTGATTATGTTTCCACGGATTTACAACTAGCCGATATTTTCACTAAACCCCTTGATTTTGCTAGATTTTCGTTTATTTGTGGAGAACTTAATGTTTGTATTATTGAATAGACATGTTTTTTCATAACCCTTTTTGATGTATGACAAAAAGGGGGAGAATAAGTTTACATGGACAAAATAAGTTCATTTGGTCTTGGTTCCATATGAATTTATATGTTTTGTTTTATATGTTTTGTTTTTTATGAATTTTTGTGTTTTAAATAAATTCTTGTGTTTTAGTTGTTTTTGGTATTTTTTTTTTTTGGTATCAAGATTTTTTGGTATCAAGAGCAATTTTTGTGTTTTATATTAGTTTCAATATTTGGTGCATCATTTCAATTATTGGTATCTAGAGCATATACTTGTGTTTTATATATAGCATAATTTGAGGGGGAGTTTTCTCCTCCCTATATTTTGTTAATAGCCTATTTGTTTTGTCATCATCAAAAAGGGGGAGATTGTTGGCCCAAGAGGTTACACTCTCCAATTGTTTTGTGTTTTGATGATGACAAACCAAATATGAGCTATTTGGTACTAACAAGTTTGTTAAGATAAGTTTCAGGTTTGTACCATGTTTAGAGACCATTCGCTTAGCTATTGCAAGAACTTCTAAGTTCAACAAAGCAAGGAAGGCAATTTGCTCATCAAGGAAGGATCATAGAAGAGAAGGCACTAGCAAGGCATTGGATGGCTCAAAGACGTGAAGATTGTTCAGAGGTCCTTAGGTTTTGTATTTTTAGTTTTATAGCTTGTTAAAGAATAGAGATTAGGTTTGAAGCTCAATCACACACGTTTTTGCGCATATACTATTTCTTAGTTTATTTCCTATAAAATATACAAAAATATTTTAGTATAAAATCTTTCTTCTACAAATTTCTTTTTATGTTACATACTGAATTCCTGTTTAAAATAGTTTTGTTAAAAAATATTTTTCTTCTCAAAATTCTGTCTTTATTTCGTTTTCTGACCTGATCCGGTCGACCGGCAGTCTATCGACAGTCGACCGAGTCTGTGTCAGGCTGGTCCGATCGACCGGACCAGTCGACCGAGGTCCTGGCAGAATGCACGTATCCGTGTGCATGTCTGTCGGTCGATCGGGGCAGTCGACCGATATTTATTTTTGAGTCACAGTTTGTATCAGTCGACCGGGTCGGTCGACCGATAACCTGTAACGGTCGGAATTTTGTACTACCGGTCGACCGGCCCGGTCGACCGATGTAGCCGTTTGAACAGTAACGGGCAGATTTTTAAGAGCTGTTTATTTTTGTCTTTTGTGTTTAAAAAAATTCGTTTAAGGATATATTTTGATCTAATTACCTCCTAAACATCAGTAAATATGTTTTATCTCTAAACCCTAGCCCTCTCCTATAAATAGGGGTGTTTGGGGAGAGATTGGTTACAACAATTATTGCTAGAAAATTCAAAAGTTTAAGGCTTTCAAAAGAGACTTGTTTCTTGGTTTTTGTGCTGAATTTCTCACTGATTTTCTGAAGGGTTTTTCAAATACTCTCTGATTTAATTCTCTTTTCTCCTTACACACAAGAGCTTCATTCCTACTCAATATTCTCTAAGGACCTTTGTAAGGGAAGAGATATTTGAAAGAGAGAGTTTGTGGTCTTTTGACTACCAAGATAATTACTTGTTCTTGAGATTGTAGGAGTTGGGTACTCCATTGTATTTGAGATCTTTGTGATAGTGGAAGTGGTCGGAATCCTTCTGGGGAAGGCGGGGAGTAGAGCTGGGTGCTCGAACCTCGATAACATATCCTTGTGTTTGCGATTGGTTTACATTCTTGCAATTATTACTCTACTTTGCTTGCATTTATTACTTGCTCATCATACTTACTTGCTTGCATTCATCTTGTGATTCTTGATTGTGATTGTTATAGCTTTAAATTTTTAAATTGCCCTTTGATTAGCATTATCACCTATTCACCCCCCTCTAGGTGATTTCAATTGGTATCAGAGCTTGGACTCTAGGTTTGGCTTAACATCCATAGAGAGATCCTTAAAATATTGCTAATCAACATTTTCATTCATCCATTCATACACTAGTAAACATGGCCGATAACATCAAAACCCCTCCTAAATTTGATGGACTTAATTTCCCAATTTGGAAGGTTAGGATGACTATATTTTTGCAATCTTTGGGTAGCTTAGTGGCCAAGTCCTTGACTAAACCCTATGTAGCACCCGATAGTGATGAGAGCACTTGGACCGACTTCAACTTTAGAGAATATGAGGCTAACTCCAAAGCCCAAAACTCCCTATTAACTGCCTTGAATGAGGATGACCTTACACGGGTAATTCATTGCCAATCCGCCTATGAGATTTGGCAACACTTATTGGTCACACATGAAGGGACTTCACAAGTCAAGAGAGCTAAGATAGATCTCTTGAGGTCTCAGTATGAATCATTTAAAATGCTTGATGATGAATCCATTGATTGTATGATTACTCGTTTCACTAAAATTACAAATGGTCTTTCTTCATTAGGTGACGTCATCTCCAACGATCAAAAGGTGCGCAAAGTGATACGGGCTCTTCCTTCTTCATGGGAGATCAAGGCCACCACCTTAAAGGAATTGAACGACAAGGACGAGATGGACATCATTAGTCTCATTGGGAACCTAAAGACCCATGAGATGGAGAAGAAGGCAAGAGAAGAAGCCACTACTTCAAAGAAGAAATCCATAGCCTTCAAGACTTCATCCACCAATGATGACGATGATGAAGACGAAGAAGAAGATGAGGAGCTAACTCTACTTGTACGGAATGTCAAGAGGTTGTACCGAAAGAACAAGTTCAACTTCCGGAGAAGGTTCGAAGGCAAAGAGGAGCGGAAGATCATTTGCTATAATTGCCGCAAACCCGGACATATCTTGGCGGATTGTCCGGAGTTCAAGAAGAAGATGACTTCCTCCTTCAAGCCAAAGAAACCGGAGGAGAAGAAAGCCTACAAAGCAACATGGGATTCGGAAAGCGAGTCCGAAGAGGAGGTGGATCAAGCTAATATGTGTTTCATGGCAAACACACCTAAGGTAACCCTCAATCCCTTGATGATGAAGATGATGAACTAAGTAAGGAAGTTCTAGTTCATGCCTTTGTAGAACTTTCTGAAACTTATGATAATAAGAAACTTGAATGCTTAAAATTACAAAAAGAAGTTCCTTTTCTTAAGAATCAACTTGCCATTGTTTCTAAAGAAAAAGATGATGTTTCTTCTAATTTCATTTCCATGCAAAAAGAATTTTGTGCCTACAAGAGTACTTGTAAGGCAAAATCTCCTATTATTGATGAAAAAGAAATTTCTTCTTTTAAATCCAAAATGAATGATTTTGAAAAAGTTTTAAATGATTGTGCTTTCAATACTAAGAAACTTGAGAACATGTTTTCTAAAAAGCACACTTCACATGCTAACACTTCACAAGCTAAAAATTCTCATGCTAACACCTCTCATGCTCATGCTCACAAATCACACACTCACTATGCTTTTAAATATGGTAGAGTGTATAGATGCACATATTGTGGTAAAAATGGACATTTAGCTAAGTTTTGCTATGATCAACTAAATAGAACAAATAATCTTGTTTGGGTTCATGACACTAACCCTAGAGGACCCAAGAAAATGTGGGTACCAAAATCAAGTCTTAAATTGTTTGATGTAGGTACACACCAAAGCTCCAAGACGTAGGGAGCGGTGGTACCTTGATAGTGGTTGTTCAAGACACATGACATGGGACATCAACAACTTCACAACCCTATCAAGATACATGGAAGGTGGCACCGTCACCTTCGGGATGACTCCAAAAGAACTATCATCGGTATAGGTAACATTCAAATTGGTGCATCTCCTATTATTGAGAATGTTGTTTTAGTAGATGGTTTAAAACATAATTTGCTTAGCATTAGCCAACTTTGTGATCGTGGACTTAAAGTTGTTTTTGATGATTCCTCATGCAAGATTTTTGATGTTAAATCCGATGTTTGTATTCTTACCGGTTTTCGTGATAATAATGTTTATATCATTGACATGCTTAATTTAGATTGTTCTACTAAATGCTTGAATGCTTTTGATGAAAATTCTTGGCTTTGGCATAGAAGATTAGGACATGCATCTTTTGACCATATTTCTTGGATTAATTCAAATGAATTGGTGAAGGGTATACCTTGCTTGAATTTTGAGAAAGACCGCATTTGTGGTGCGTGCCAACTTGGGAAACAAACCAAGTCTTCCTTTAAACCAATCAAGGATATCATGTCAACTAGGCCTTTAGAATTAATTCATATGGATCTTTTTGGACCAACTAAAACTAAGAGTTTAAATAGAAGTAGATTTGCATTTGTTTTGGTTGATGATTTCTCCTGTTTTACTTGGGTTTTCTTTTTACAAAATAAAGATCAAACTTTTTCTCATTTTAAAATTTTTCGAAAAAGAGTTGAAAAAGAAAAGGGTTTTCCGATTTTGAGAATATGGAGTGATAGAGGTGGTGAGTTTATTAACCAACTCTTCATGACTTATTGTGATGAAAAGGGAATTAAGCATGAAACGTCTTGTCCTAGAACTCCACAACAAAATGGAGTTGTAGAAAGGAAAATAGAACACTTCAAGAGATGGCTAGGACAATGATAAGTGAATATGACCTCCCTCAATATTTATGGGCCGAGGCCGTAAACACCGCATGCTATATATCGAATCGTATTTATTTATGCAAAAATTCTTCAAAAACTTCTTTGAAATGTATCATTCTAGAAAACCAAATGTTGCATATTTCAAAGTTTTTGGATGCAAGTGTTTTGTTTTAAATACTAAGGATAATTTGGGTAAATTTGATGCTAAGGCTTATGAGGCTATCTTTGTTGGATATTCCTCTACTAGCAAATCATATAGAGTTTTCATTAGATCTTCTCAAACCATTGAAGAATCCATGCATGTTAAATTTGAAGAATCTAATGTGGTTGTTGAGAATGTTGTAGAGATTGAACCACTAGGTGAAGACATGGAGAGACTATCCTTGAAGGACTCACCCGCTCAAGAAGAAAAGCTAGACCCTATTGGTGAAGTTCAAGAGGATAAGGAGGAAAGCACTCAACCGCTTCCTAAAGCTTGGAGATACGCTACAAATCATCCTAAGGAGCTCATCTTGGGTGATGCATCTAAAGGAGTCACAACGCGCTCCAAACTCCATGACATATGTGGTAACTTTGCTTTTATTTCTCATTTTGAACCCAAAGGCAATCTCGAAGCCGAGACGGACCCATATTGGTTGCTTGCCATGCAAGAGGAACTCAATCAATTTGAGCGCAATCAAGTTTGGCACCTTATTCCTAAGCCCCACGATAGACCAATAATTGGTACTAAGTGGATCTTTAGAAACAAGATGGATGAGTCCGGAAATGTCATTAGGAATAAAGCTAGGTTAGTGGCCCAAGGTTACACTCAAGTTGAGGGAATTGACTTTGAGGAGACCTTTGCACCCGTAGCACGGCTTGAAGCCATACGGATGACACTAGCTTTTGCATGTTTTAAAAATTTTAAACTTTTTCAAATGGATGTAAAAAGTGCATTTTTAAATGGTTTTATTAATGAAGAAGTTTATGTTTCTCAACCTCCCGGTTTTATTGATCATGTTCATTCCGATTTTGTTTTTAAACTTGATAAAGCTTTGTATGGATTGAAACAAGCTCCAAGAGCTTGGTATGAAAGGCTTTCTAGTTTTCTCATTTCAAATGATTTTATTAAAGGCAAAGTAGACACAACTCTTTTTACTAAGCATGTTAATAATGATATTTTAATTGTGCAAATTTATGTTGATGATATAATTTTTGGATCTACTAATGAGCTTTTATGCAAGGATTTTGAGAAGGTAATGCAACTAGAATTTGAAATGTCTTTCATGGGTGAGCTCAATTTCTTTCTTGGACTCCAAATCAAGCAATTGCAAGATGGAACCTTCATCAACCAAGCCAAGTACGCAAAGGAGCTAGTAAAGAAGTTTGGGCTTGAAGGATCAAAGGCTTGCAACACTCCAATGGCAACTACAACCAAGCTTGATAAGGACGAACAAGGTAAAAATGTTGATATTAAATTATATAGAAGCATGATAGGAAGTCTTTTATATTTGACGGCAAGTAGGCCGGATATCATGTTTAGTGTGTGTCTTTGTGCTAGATTTCAATCGTGTCCTAAAGAGTCTCATCTTATTGCGGTAAAACGCATTATTCGTTATATTAAGGGCACTATTGGAATGGGTCTTTGGTATCCGAAAACTATAGATTTTTCAATGACTAGTTATTCGGATGCCGACTATGCGGGTTGTAGAGTAGATAGAAAGAGTACTAGTGGAACATGTCAATTTCTTGGTAATTGTCTTGTTTCATGGTCCTCTAGGAAACAAAATTCCGTAGCTCTCTCAACCGCCGAGGCGGAGTATGTTGCCGCGGGGGCTTGTTGTGCACAAGTCCTTGGATGAAACATACTCTCCTTGATTTTGATTTGCACTTTGATCATATAAAAATATTTTGTGATAATACTAGTACTATACACATGACCAAAATGCAAATCAACATAGTAAGACCAAGCACATTGAGATTAGATATCACTTTCTTAGAGATCATTTTGAGAAAGGTGATATAGATATTGATTATGTTTCCACGGATTTACAACTAGCCGATATTTTCACTAAACCCCTTGATTTTGCTAGATTTTCGTTTATTTGTGGAGAACTTAATGTTTGTATTATTGAATAGACATGTTTTTCATAACCCTTTTTGATGTATGACAAAAAGGGGGAGAATAAGTTTACATGGACAAAAATAAGTTCATTTGGTCTTGGTTCCATATGAATTTATATGTTTTGTTTTATATGTTTTGTTTTTATGAATTTTTGTGTTTTAAATAAATTCTTGTGTTTTAGTTGTTTTTGGTATTTTTTTTTTTTGGTATCAGGATTTTTTTGGTATCAAAAGCAATTTTTGTGTTTTATATTAGTTTCAATATTTGGTGCATCATTTCAATTATTGGTATCTAGAGCATATTCTTGTGTTTTATATATAGCATAATTTGAGGGGGAGTTTTCTCCTCCCTATATTTTTGTTAATAGCCTATTTGTTTTGTCATCATCAAAAAGGGGGAGATTGTTGGCCCAAGAGGTTACACTCTCCAATTGTTTTGTGTTTTGATGATGACAAACCAAATATGAGCTATTTGGTACTAACAAGTTTGTTAAGATAAGTTTCAGGTTTGTACCATGTTTAGAGACCATTCGCTTAGCTATTGCAAGAACTTCTAAGTTCCACAAAGCAAGGAAGGCAATTTGCTCATCAAGGAAGGATCATAGAAGAGAAGGCACTAGCAAGGCATTGGATGGCTCAAAGACGTGAAGATTGTTCAGAGGTCCTTAGGTTTTGTATTTTTAGTTTTATAGCTTGTTAAAGAATAGAGATTAGGTTTGAAGCTCAATCACACACGTTTTGCGCATATACTATTTCTTAGTTTATTTCCTATAAAATATACAAAAATATTTTAGTACAAAATCTTTCTTCTACAAATTTCTTTTTATGTTACATACTGAATTCCTGTTTAAAATAGTTTTGTTAAAAAATATTTTTCTTCTCAAAATTCTGTCTTTATTTCGTTTTCTGACCTGATCCGGTCGACCGGCAGTCTACCGACAGTCGACCGAGTCTGTGTCAGGCTGGTCCGGTCGACCGGACCAGTCGACCGAGGTCCTGGCAGAATGCACGTATCCGTGTACATGTCTGTCGGTCGACCGGGGCAGTCGACCGATATTTATTTTTTGAGTCACAGTTTGTATCAGTCGACCGGGTCGGTCGACCGATAACCTGTAACGGTCGGAATTTTGTACTACCGGTCGACCGGCCCGGTCGACCGATGTAGCCGTTTGAACAGTAACGGGCAGATTTTTAAGAGCTGTTTATTTTTGTCTTTTGTGTTTAAAAAAATTCGTTTAAGGATATATTTTGATCTAATTACCTCCTAAACATCAGTAAATATGTTTTATCCCTAAACCCTAGCCCTCTCCTATAAATAGGGGTGTTTGGGGAGAGATTGGTTACAACAATTATTGCTAGAAAATTCAAAAGTTTAAGGCTTTCAAAAGAGACTTGTTTCTTGGTTTTTGTGCTGAATTTCTCACTGATTTTCTGAAGGGTTTTCAAATACTCTCTGATTTAATTCTCTTTTCTCCTTACACACAAGAGCTTCATTCCTACTCAATATTCTCTAAGGACCTTTGTAAGGGAAGAGATATTTGAAAGAGAGAGTTTGTGGTCTTTTGACTACCAAGATAATTACTTGTTCTTGAGATTGTAGGAGTTGGGTACTCCATTGTATTTGAGATCTTTGTGATAGTGGAAGTGGTCGGAATCCTTCTGGGGAAGGCGGGGAGTAGAGCTGGGTGCTCGAACCTCGATAACATATCCTTGTGTTTGCGATTGGTTACATTCTTGCAATTATTACTCTACTTTGCTTGCATTTATTACTTGCTCATCATACTTACTTCCTTGCATTCATCTTGTGATTCTTGATTGTGATTGTTATAGCTTTAAATTTTTAAATTGCCCTTTGATTAGCATTATCACCTATTCACCCCCCCCTCTAGGTGATTTTCACAAGGTTTCTAGGTAAGTCATCAACCAGAGGAGGCAATTATTTCTTTTAGGTTTTCTTTCTTTTATTTTAATTCTTTAGTTTAGATCACCACAATCTCCCAACCATTTTATTCACTCTTTTAATTTCTTTGTATAAATCCATCTTCTATTTTCTCCACCATCTCAATCTACCACTTTCTTCTTAGCTCAACTATAACTTATTTTTCTTTTTCTTTTCAAGAACTAAAAGAAGATCTTTAACCATTTCAAGTGAACTAAAGAGAACTTGTGAAAAACTTCCATCGCTAGTCCCTCCTTGTGGATCACGACCCGCATAGCTACTTGCTATAGCGGTAGTATTGAGACTTGCACATTCTATTTTTAAAGTTCTAAAATTTTGTATTCTTGTGCAGGTAAAATCTCAATCAGGTTAGTAGTTAGATAGTCATGAAATGAAAGTTAGCTAGTCATGTTAGAGGTTAGAGAAGAAACTATTGAAGCAAGGAGGAAGATTACATAGATTGTCACCATCTCTTACATCAATCTCTCTCTTTCTCTCTCTGAATCATCTCTGCCCTAGTATTGAATCTAAAAGGAAATGTAAATATAAAAGAAAGAAGAAGAAAAGAATAACACCTACACTACATTAATCTAAAAGAGAGAAATCCTAGCTACTGTTCTCCATCCTCCCGTCTCAGGTCCATAAATGCAGTATTTATAGGCATAGGAAGGATCTAGAAGAGGAGACAAAGTTACGCGTCAAAAATCGACGCGTGGACCCACCAAAATGCCGCTGTAGCCCAGAGGAAACGCGGCAATATTTGGACCAATTGTCCTGAATTTTGGTCACGTTGTTCGTCTGGTTTCTAGCACCTTTTATATGTATCTGGGTTTACAATATTCGTATGTGTATTTATCTAGATACAGCTTCAAATACAGGAATCCAAGGTATTCTTCTAGAAACTCTCTTTCTTGTTCTCTAAGAAATCTGGATTACATACCCAAATGGTATAATTAAGCTTTTATTACCTTTATACCCTTCTAGTCTTGATTATATGCAAAAGAGATTAAAAGACAAGTGAGAAGCATCACTTTTATCATAAATCAGTAGGAAAATGTGATATAAAAGTGCAGTTTTGTAGACTAATCACAGCCACACACTTATCTTTTTCTCATCCCGAGCAAAACAAGAAAAAAAACTAAACTAAAAATGTTAATACACCACTTTCGTAGGTGACGCAATTGCACTGAGCGTGTGCAACAAGCCGTTAAATCTCTAGGTTACCCTTAGAAGAGGAGTTTTGTCTCCTGAGGGTTTTCAACGGATTGCACCCATAAAATCCATAAAGAAAGAAGACAAATGTTAGTGTTTTGAAAATGTATTTTAAAAGAGAGACAAGTTTTTGAAATATTTTTGCAAAAATTAATCGATATAAGATAATAAGTCTACCAAAATTATTCTTCCGTAAACTTAGTCTATATGCAAGATCTTGTCATCAATTAAGATAAGAATTCAAAATTAGATTGAATATTGTATCCATCATAAAACCTAGATAATATGCACTTTGTGACAGTGAAGATTTCTGAGATTTCAAATCAACCATCAGGCCATTTATTTATGTGTGTATATATATTTTCTTCCCTTAGTTTTTTTAGGCTTTCTAGTTTATAGTGAACCTTTAACCAATGACATCCAGACCAGACGGTCTTAGGGCAACAGATGAGAAAACATCTCTCAGGTTTAAGAACTCGAGTAAACAAGGCCAAAAAACTATAGGAGATTATTTGTTTCTTATGATCACTATTTGGCATGAATAATTATACTTCTTGAGGCATAATTATCCAGCTTAATAAGTGGTTTTTTTATTCATATATATCATGTATTATTTTTTCTTCTTTTTATTTATTTTACTGCATTTGAGGTTTTTGTTTCCATCCCAAAGATTGTGTAAGTGTGAAGTGCATACTCTCTAAGAAAAAAATTCAAGATAAAATTATCTCTCCAATCTCTCTTACTTAACCTATAATTTTAAACCAGATTCATTATTTCGATTAGGTTTAAGATGTCATAATTAAGGTTTTCTTAATTTCTAAGATCATCTTAATTTTCTTAAAAATAGATCAAAACTTTTCCTCTTGTTTCAAAAAATATTTAAAGAATGGAAAAATTCTATGCAAAAGGAAAAATTCTAAGAATCTCCTAAAAGAAGTGAAAAGAAAGAAAATCTAAAAACTCTATATTAGTAAGCCCTTCTCTACGCTTATCCTATGCAATGTCCTCAATGCATCGTGAATGTATGTATGCATGAAACAAATAGAGAGGAAAGAAGAAATCACCTTAAGGTGGTGAATCCGATGGTGGTCTGATTGGTCCACAAAATATGACCCAATCAAAAGAGTGTGGTATCCGAAGGAACCCACCAGAAACCCCTCTAATATAACCTACTATAATGATGTATGTATTTATTTTTATTAAGAATTTTACCCCATCTATTTTTAAATTTTCAAACTAATTTTAGAGTCATTATTTCAACACCTTTGTCCCAAAATAGAGCATGAAAAAATAGAATGATTGATCTAAAATCAGGAAGGGTATGAACTACAATCGACTCAAAAAATAGACTGAAGTCATCTAAATATTAAGGAGTCAAAATTTGTTCAGGAAGTGGGTCCAAATCAAGTACTTGAAACTCATGTTCACATTCATTTCCCCATAACAGAATGTGACTTCCTAAGATTGGTAATTCAAGTTCAAAATAACATGTATGAGAATCAAAACTGACTCTAAAATGATGCTCAATTTGGGTAGCAAAACAAGAGTCAATATTGATTTAGAAATTTAAACTGGATTACAAATTTGAGAATCTGGGTCATATTCTTTTTTGAGTTCAATTCCATAAAAATGAGAACTTGCCAATTTATCAATGAAACTTTCAAAGTATGGTATTAGTCAAGTTCAATATATTGATCTAGGAAGATTGGTAATTCAGTTTCACGATAGACAGGCGCAGGATCCAAAATTGACTCAGGAAAAAAATTGCAATCAGGTGAAGACACCAGAGTCATTATTGAATCAGGAAGTAGAATTGAATTATTAAGTTGAGGTTTAGGATCACATTCATTTTCAAGTTCAATATCAGGAAAGGGATAACTTGCTAAACTGTCAATGGATTTCAAAAGTCAGAGTTTGGTCAAGTTCAAATGGGTGTGTTGAAATTGAATATTGGTTTAAAATAACAAGAGTCCTGGGTCAAATCAATAAAGTTTGAGAAATCTGAATTGGTCAAAGGTTGATAGGAGAGAGTATTCTCATTCCTACAAATGTTGACCAATTAACTTATTGTGTTTCTAACTTATTGATAGGCTGGATAGAAGATTTTTAAAATGTTGTGTGGACTCCTGCAAGATATCTATACTCTTTTCTAGATATGATTTTTCTTCTAGTGAATGTTCTAAAAAGGGAGTGTAGGAATCTTGGTTTTGAAAAATTTATGAAGAGTGTGAGTTCAACATGTTTTGAGATTGTCGCTTAGACTCACACAAGCATTTCATGCTCATTTCTAGGGCAGATGGCTGTTCATGAATATTGTGAACATTGTGAAAATTGTAGATAAGGTGGCTGAAAATTTAACTCGGGGTGGTGAATTCCCATTGACTTTGTGAAAAGTGAAAATTATTTTGAAAAATATGGTCATAAAATTGGGGATATGAGTTATATTGATTCGGATAAGCCCAACCTGATGTATTTGGTTGGTTCTAATTGTAACCCGGATTGGAATTATCCAAGTCAAATGGGGTCGGTGTGAAGTATGGATTCATATTAGGATTGAAAAATTTGTTGTTGTTGAATTCTATTTCACAAATAATCATAAACAAAAAGGAAAAGCAAACAAACAAAGAAACAAGAAGAAAGAAAAAAAATCAACCCAAGCCTATACTAAGGTTGACCTAGACCTAGACGACTCCTAACTGGTCGATTACCCGGGAGAGATTGTTGTATGAATCCGAACACAAGCTAATTGGCCAGGTAAGGGTAAAATACGATGGGAGGTACCGTGCGTAAGCAATGGGCCTTAATTATGCCAAACCACGGAATCTTCGAGGTGTAACTGAAAAACACCTAGAGGGGGGGTGAATAGGTGTTAATGCTAATCTAATGATCCTTTTAAACAAGTATGAAAGTATGATGCAATCGGTCACTCAAAACAAGAAATTGAAGCCGAATTCCCCGTGAAGGGCTCTAGAACTTCTCCTCTTTGATTCCTCTAGATTATGAGTTGAGGCGCGTAATTGCTTTCTTGTTGAGATGAGTAAAGACCGGAAATGCAAATGAATGAAATAGGAGTAACAAAGAAGTGCAAGCAAGAAGTACCACAAGGTAAAATTGTAAAGCAATAAAAAATCAATAAGAAACCAATCACAAACACAAGGAATTTGTTACGAGGTTCGAGCTACCACTCTACGTCCCCGCCTTCACCACCGTGAAGGATTTTCACTATATCCACCATGGAAATTACAAGAGGTCTACATAAGACCGGAGTACCGAACTCCCACCAATCCACCTCTACACAAGAGGAATTTTAACACAAAGAACTACAAGTAACAAAGTGATCAACAAGGACCACACACTTCTCTCTTACAACTCCTTATAGAATGGGAATGATTTTTGGCTCAAGAAGTGTAGTGAGAAAAATTCAGTTGAAAAGAGTAAGAAAAATCTTTAAACCAATTGAAAAACTTTGACCAAGAATGCACTTTAGAATTGAGAGCTTTGAAAAACTTTTCTTCTCTTTTTGAAACACAAAACAATGGGTATTTTTCTTAATCTTAACAAGTGACCAATGCCATCTATTTATAGGGATTAGAAGAGATCTAATCATCATTATAACTAGTTTAATAGGTCAGGAAATAGCCCCAAAAAATTAAGAGATAGCTGACTAAAACATCACAATCAAATCCAAGAAACAAAACTCAGAAAACTAGCCGTTGGGACTGCTGGCGGCTGTCGGTCGACCGGCCCGGTCGACCGGCAGTCAAACTTGGGAACTAGCCGTAGGACTCGGTCGACCGGTCGGTCAACCAGAGGCTAATCAAAAACAAAACTTTGTTCTGTCGGTCGACTGGCCCGGTCGACCGACAAAACCCGAGAGCAAGGGTCTGTCAGTCAGTGGTCGACCGGCGGACGTGCACAAAACGTGCACGCCAAAAACACAAGGCCCGGTCGACCGGTGCGGTCGACCGATCAGGCCTGAACTGGATCCGGTCGACCGCCCGGTCGACCGTTGGGCCTGAAATAGGATTTTTATAGGAAAATTTTTGAACTTTGAAAAATTTTTAAAATAATTTTGTAAGGCTATATGATTAAGTAGCATGCTATAAGAGTTGGTATACATGATATAAACAAGATGTAAAAATATAAAATAATTTGAGTCATGTATAACAATTAAGACATGCACCTAAATCAATTAACCAAAACAAAAATCGTATTTTGAAAAATGAAAGTGTTTGTGTGTTTTCTTGAGCTAACTTATCATAACCTCATTTTTTAACAAACTAATTCTTACAAAGGTTCTAGGTGACTACAAGGTCTTCAAATGGGCTCCTCCATATGCGATGTTGAAATAGCTTGAATCCTTGAACCCGAAATGAATCAATCTTGAGTCAAAAATACCTTCCTTTAGGGAAGAAGAAATCTTGAATCCTTAGAACCCTAAAACACACTTAAACACTAGAAAATGATTAGTACAAATAACTATATATGTTTTGTAATCTTCAAACTCAAAAACCGGGTGATTGTAACATTGGTTCAACAATCTCCCCCTTTTTGATGATGACAAAACATATGAGTTATTTAACAAAAACATGGGAAAGGGAGTTGGAAGCTCTCTCTCGAATCATGCTATATATATGAATGGCTATATGCATGAAAAGTAGAAACTAAGAATTTTGGCATAAGAGAGACATAGGAATTCAAAACATATTGCTCAAAATTCATAACTCAAAACTAACCTTTTATAACTCAAAATCAAAAACTCAAAATTCAAAACTAACTTGTTATAGCTTAAAACTCAAAACTAACATTTTATAATTCAAAACTCAAAACTCAAAACACAAAATAACTCTTCAAAACTCAAAATGCATATCTCAAAACTCAAAATAATAATAAGCTAACTTTTTCCCCCCCTTTTTGTCATACATCAAAAAGGGTAATCATTGTTAAAAAAAAATTTCATGATTCCATAACACAAACATTCAATTCACCACAAATAAAGGAAAATCTAGCATAGTCTAGTGGTTTTGTAAAAATATCGGCAAGTTGAAAATCGGTAGAAACATATTCAATTTCAATATCACCTTTCTCATAATGATCTCGAAGAAAGTGATTCTGAATGTCAATGTGCTTAGTCTTACTATATTGATTTGCATTTTTAGTCATATGAATAGTACTAGTATTATCACAAAATATTTTAATATGGTCAAAATGCATATCATAGTCAAGGAGAGTATGTTTCATCCAAAGGACTTGTGCACAACAAGCCCCTGCCGTAACATACTCCGCCTCGGCGGTTGAGAGGGCTACCGAATTTTGCTTCGTGGAAGACCATGAAACAAAACAATTATCAAGAAATTGACATGTTCCACTTGTACTCTTCCTATTCACTCTACAACCCGCATAGTCAGCATCCGAAAAACTCGTCATGAAAAATTGTCCGGTCTTCGGATACCACAAACCCATTTCAAATGTGCCCTTAAGGTATCTAATAATGCGTTTTACTGCAATCAAATGGGACTCTTTAGGACACGATTGAAATCAAGCACAAAGACATACACAAAACATAATGTCCGGCCTACTAGCCGTTAAATACAACAAGCTACCAATCATGCTACGATAAAGTTTAATGTCTACACTTGTACCTTGTTCATCCTTGTCAAGCTTTGTGGTGGTAGCCATAGGAGTTTTGCTTGTCTTATCCCCTTCAAGCCCAAATCTCTTGATAAGTTCCTTCGTATACTTGGCTTGATTGATGAAGATCCCATCCTTCCTTTGCTTGATTTGGAGACCAAGGAAATAGTTAAGCTCGTCCATCATAGACATCTCAAATCCTCCTTCATGCATGATTCAAAAACTTTGCAAAGATTTTCATTAGTAGAACCAAATATGATATCATCAACATATATTTGAACTATAAGTATATCATTTTCAACATGTTTTGTAAACAAAGTAGTATCTATTTTTCCTTTATTAAAACCAGTAGAAATTAGAAATGAAGAAAGTCTTTCATACCAAGCCCTAGGGGCTTGTTTTAAACCATAAAGAGCTTTCATACCAATCATAGTCAAGGAGAGTATGTTTCATCCAAAGGACTTGTGCACAACAAGCCCCTGCCGCAACATACTCCGCCTCGGCGGTTGAGAGGGCTATCGAATTTTGCTTCGTGGAAGACCATGAAACAAAACAATTATCTAGAAATTGACATGTTCCACTTGTACTCTTCCTATCCACTCTACAACCCGCATAGTCAGCATCCGAAAACTCGTCATGAAAAATTGTCCGGTCTTCGGATACCACAAACCCATTTCAAATGTGCCCTTAAGGTATCTAATAATGCGTTTTACCGCAATCAAATGGGCTCTTAGGACACGATTGAAATCAAGCACAAAGACATACACAAAACATAATGTCCGGCCTACTAGCCGTTAAATACAACAAGCTACCAATCATGCTACGATAAAGCTTAATGTCTACACTTGTACCTTGTTCATCCTTGTCAAGCTTTGTGGTGGTAGCCATAGGAGTTTTGCTTGTCTTAGCCCCTTCAAGCCCAAATCTCTTGATAAGTTCCTTTGTATACTTGGCTTGATTGATGAAGATCCCATCCTTCCTTTGCTTGATTTGGAGACCAAGGAAATAGTTAAGCTCGTCCATCATAGACATCTCAAATTCCTCCTTCATGCATGATTCAAAAACTTTGCAAAGATTTTCATTAGTAGAACCAAATATGATATCATCAACATATATTTGAACTATAAGTATATCATTTTCAACATGTTTTGTAAACAAAGTAGTATCTATTTTTCTTTTATTAAAACCAGTAGAAATTAGAAATGATGAAAGTCTTTCATACCAAGCCCTAGGGGCTTATTTTAACCATAAAGAGCTTTATCAAGTTTGAAAACAAAATCCGGATGTGTAGGATCAACAACCTGGGGGGTTGTTCAACATACACCTCCTCTTCAACAAATCCATTTAAGAAAGCACTTTTTACATCCATTTAAAAAAGTTTAAAATCATTATAAGAAGCAAATGCAAGTGTCATCCGTATGGCTTCAAGCCGTGCTACGGGTGAAAAAGTTTCCTCAAAATCGATACCTTCAACTTGAGTGTAACCTTGGGCCACTACCTAGCTTTATTCCTAACAACATTTCCCGACTCATCCAACTTGTTCTTAAAGATCCACTTAGTACCAATTGTTGGTCTATCGTGGGGCCTAGGAACAAGATGTCAAACTTGGTTGCGCTCGAATTGATTGAGCTCCTCTTGCATGGCTAGCAATCAATATGAGTCTCCCTCGGCTTCGAGGATGTTCTTTGGTTCAAGGTGAGAAATAAATGCATAGTGCCCACAAAGATCATGAAATTTAGAACGAGTAGTTACCCCTTTTGATACTTCACCTATAATAAGCTTGGGATGATGTGGATTGTATCTCCAATCATTTGGAAGTGTGAGTAGTCTCCACTTTAACTTCTTGAATTTCGTTTCCTTGAACCTCATTTTCTTGAACTTCATTTCCTTCATCATCTTTTGGCATGTCTTCAAGAGTAGGTGAGTTCTTCAAAGTAGTTCTCTCCATGTCTTCATTTAGGGAATCTATTTCTACAACATTCTTAACAAACACACATAGATTCCTCAAACTTTACATGTATAGATTCTTCAATAGTCAAGGATGACTTATTGAAAACTCTATAAGCTTTACTAGTATTAGAGTAACCAACAAAAATTGCTTCATAAGACTTTGCATCAAATTTACCTAAATTATCTTTAGTATTCAAAACAAAACATTACAAACAAAAACTTTAAAGTATGAAACATTTGGCTTTCTAGAAAAATAGATCTCAAAAGATGTTTTTGAAGTGTTTTTGCATAAGAAAATCCTATTTGATATGTAGCAAGATGTTAACGGCCTCGGCCCATAGATAATGAGGGAGACCATATTCATTTGTCCTAGCCATCTCTTGTAATGTACGATTTTCCTCTCAACGACTCCATTTTTTTATGGAGCTCTAGGACAAGATAATTCATGCTTAATTCCATGTTCTTCACAAAAGTGATAAAGGGTTGGTTATTGAATTCACCACCTCTATCACTTCTTATTCTTAAAATAGAAGAATCTTTTTCCTTTTCAACTCTTTTCTTAAAGGCTTGAAAATATTAAAAGGCTTGATTTTTGTGTTCTAAAAGAAAACCTAAGTAAAACGAGAGAAATCATCAACTAAAACGAAAGCAAAACGATTCCCACTTAGACTTTTGGTTTGAGTAGGATCAAACAAATTCATATAGATCAACTCCAAGGGTCGTGATGTCATGATATTCTTGATTGACTTGAAAGAGGACTTGTTTGTTTTTCAAGTTGGCACACATCACAAATGCGGTCCTTTTCAAAGTTCAAGTAAGGAATACCTTTTACCATTTCCTTGTTGTTTAATCTAGATAGATGGTCAAAAGAAATGTGGCCTAATCATGCACAACCAAGAGTCATCATCGAGGGCTTTCAAACAAGTAGCATTGCATAGCATATTAGACATGTCAATCATGTATACATTGTTTTCACGAAATCCAAAAAATATACATGTATTCGATTGTCTTCAATAACTCTACATGCTAGGTTATCAAAACAACATCAAAACTTTTGTCACAAAGTTGACTAACACTCAAGAGATTATGCTTGAGGCCATCAACTAAAACAACATTTTCTATTAAAGGAGATGTACCAAGTTTAACATTATCAATACCAATGATTTTTCCTTTGACGTCATCTCCGAAGGTGACGGTGCCACCTTCATGGTATCTTGATAGGGTTGCAAAGTTGTTAATATCTCAAGTCATGTAATTGAGCAACCACTATCAAGATACCACAACCCTTTACGTCGTTGGGCCTTGAAATGTACCTACATCATTTAACAAATTTGTTGACTTTGGTACCCAAACTTTCTTGGGTTCTTAAAAGTTAGTATTCTGAACCCAAACATGATTATGCGATGCATTGATCCTATCATAGCAAAATTTAACCAAATAACCTTTACAGCCACAATATGTGCATGAAAAGACTTTACCATACATGAATGCATGATGTGTGTGTGTGGAGTGCGGGCATGTTTAGGGTGCTTGGCATGATGTAAAGGTTGTGATTTATGAACATGAGCATGAATAGCATGTGAATGTTTCTTTGGGACATGTTTCTTAGGAAAATAGCCTCTAGTCTATTTTTATCAAATTCACATTTCGTCAAAACAATTCCTAATGAATCAATTTTATCTTTTAGCATAGAAATTTCATTTTCATCAATTTGTGAAAATTTACCTTTGCAAGAAATTTTATAGTTATCAAAATCCTTTTGTGTAGAAATAAGAGAAAAAAACAATTCATCTTTTTCTTTTGTAAGAGTGAAGACTTTGTGATTGAGATATTCATTTTCCTTTTTCATTTTCAAGTATTTCTTTTTGAGAAAATCATAGTTATGAGATAGTTCTTCAAAGCTTCTCCTAGTTCATCTATAGAAAGCTCACAATCAATAGATATATCGGGAGTTACCTTGCTTGTGCTTTCATTTGCCATGAAGTACATGTTGGCGGTGTCGACTTCCTCATCGGATTCACTCTCCGAATCCTAAGTAGTCTTTAAAGCTTTCTTTTTGTACGGCTTCTTGGAAGTGGAGGGTTTGCTTTTGTTTTCCGGGCATTCCGCAACAATATGACCCAGTTTCTGGCAATTAAAGCAAATGATTTTCTTCTCTTCTTTACCTTGCCATCTCCTTTTATTTTGGAACTTTGCCTTGTTGTACATTCTCTGAACATTCTTTACAAGAAGAGAACATCTTCATCATTGTCGTTGGAGTAGGTGGACGAACTCTTGAAGGTAATAGCTTTCTTCTTGGGAGGAGCCATCTCTTCTCTTGCTTTTCTTTCCATCTCATGGTTTTGAGATTCCCAATGAGACCGATAAGCTCCATTTCTTCCTTGTCATTGAGCTCCTTCAAAGTTGTGGCTTTGACTTCCAAGATGGAGGGAGTGCATGGCTTGTTGAAGTCAGTTGGGGGAGCGTTTGCTCTCCCAATCTTCCCGGGACCTCCTCCCTCTGGTTTTTCCCTATAAATACAAGTTTCAACAGAGGAAAAAGAAGCAAAGACTAGGATTAAAATTTTTGTTTATTTTCTAAGGATTTAGGCTCTTTGTTAGATAGTACAAAAGTTGTATTTTTGTTTTTCAATTTGTAGTCCAGTACCAATACTTGTGTGAGAGAGGAATTGAGTGCTTGTACTTGAAGATTGAAGTGACATCAATACAAGAATCGAGTCACATTTTCTTCCACTTGTATTACAATATGTCATGCATTATTTACTTACTTTCTTCTTTGATTTCCATGAGTAGCTAGATCGATTTTCTAGGCTCACTATTGTACCTCTCTTCAATTCTTCTTCTCTTCTGATTTTAATGAAAAAGACCCAATGAATCATTGCATGCCTCACTTAAAGCCTTTCTTCTTGAAAGTGTTCTTGAAGGCACATGAGGATGAGTTTAGATTTTTAAACTCGTACTTCTTTTAAGAACGTTTCTTAAACTATTTTTATTTCATACTTGCTTCTTCGCGCTTGATGATTTAACATCCTATTCAAAACGATTTCTTAAAGAAAAGAATGAACTCTTCCAATGATCTTATGTGCTTTACTTCAAACTTTATAAAGTCAATCTTAAGTTTTGCTTATGATCAAGTTGAGGCATTTAGGATTTCAATAGAAGAATGAATAGTTGAGTAGTGAGATAGTGAGCCCAGATCTTCTCCTCTTATATTTAAAACAAACAAAACAATTTTCAAAGTTTATTTTCACCTTCTCCAAAGTCTTCTCCAAAGTTACAATTTCTCTTTTAATCATCTCCTTCTTTCCATTCTCTTTTCAATTAAAAAATGAACACAATTCTTTGTTATTAAACGAAACACCGAAAAGCTTTCATCGCATTCCTCCTCGTGGACACGACACGTTAGCCACAAGCTACATGGTAAATTCTTAACTCTTTGATTGTTCTTTCATTTTAGCGAACATGACTCTTGAAATATCATCGTCATTAAGAGCTTGAAGTAAGGCATAGTGTGCCCTAGCATTAGCATCAAACTCCTTCGCGGCAATATCAGACAAGTGTCCTCATCACCAAGGGGTGCACTAAACAGTTTGGTCACCGCCTTTACAACCCGGCTTCCTAAGGATTGGAAAAACACGGTCATCTTAACCTTCCATATGGGAAAGTTAAGGCCATCAAACTTGGGTGGGGTCTTAATTCCTTTGGCAGTTTTTACTAAATGTATGAGGATGAAAAATGAATATAGTGATTAGCAATATAGGATCTCTCTAAGGTTGTTAAGCCAAGAGCCTAGAGACCAAAGCTCTGATATCAATTGAAAAACACCTAGAGCGGGGGTGAATAGGTGTTAATGCTAATCTAATGATCCTTTTAAACAAGTATGAAAGTATGATGTAATCGGTCACTCAAAATAAGAAATTGAAGCCGAATTCTCCGTGAAGGGCTCTAAAACTTCTCCTCTTTGATTCCTCTAGATTATGAGTTGAGGCGCGTAATTGCTTTCTTATTGAGATGAGTAAAGACCGAAAAATGCAAATGAATGAAATGGGAGTAACAAAGAAGTGCAAGCAAGAAGTATCATAGGGTAAAATTGTAAAGCAATAAAAAAGCAATAAGAAACCAATCACAAACACAAGGAATTTGTTACGAGGTTCGAGCCACCGCTCTACGTCCCCGCCTTCACCACCATGAAGGATTTTCACTATATCCACCAAGGAAATTACAAGAGGTCTACATAAGACCGGAGTACCGAACTCCCACCAATCCAACCTCTACACAAGAGGGATTTCAACACAAAGAACTACAAGTAACAAAGTGATCAACAAGGACCACACACTTCTCTCTTACAACTCCTTATAGAATGGGAATGATTTTTGGCTCAAGAAGTGTAGTGAGAAAAATTCAGTTAAAAAGAGTAAGAAAAATCTTTAAACCAACTGAAAAAATTTGACCAAGAATGCACTTTAGAATTGAGAGCTTTGAAAAACTTTTCTTCTCTTTTTGAAACACAAAACAATGGGTATTTTTCTTGATCTTAACAAGTGACCAATGCCGTCTATTTATAGGAATTAGAAGAGATCTAATCATCATTATAACTAGTTTAATAGGTCAAGAAATAGCTCCCAAAAATTCAGAGATAGCTGACTAAAACATCACAATCAAATCCAAGAAACAAAACTCAGAAAACTAGTCGTTGGGGCTGCTGGCAGCTGTCGGTCGACCGGCCCGGTCGACCGGCAGTCAAACTTGGCAACTAGCCGTTGGACTCGGTCGACCGGTCAGTCGACCGGAGGCTAATCAAAAACAAAACTTTGTTTTGTCGGTCGACTGGCCCGGTCGACTGACAAAACCCGAGAGCAAGGGTCTGTCAGTCGGTTGACCGGTCCGGTCGACCGGCGGACGTGCACGCCAAAAACACAAGGCCCGGTCGACCGGTGCGGTCGACCGATCAGGCCTGAACTGGATCCGGTCGACCGTTGGGCCTGAAAGAAGATTTTTATAGGAAAAATTTTGAACTTCGATAAATTTTTAAAATAATTTTGTAAGGCTATATGATTAAGTAGCATGCTATAAGAGTTGGTATACATGATATAAACAAGATGTAAAAATATAAAATAATTTGAGTCATGTATAACAATCAAGACATGCACCTAAATCAATTAACCAAAACAAAAACCGTATTTTGAAAAATGAAAGTGTGCGTGTGTTTTCTTGAGCCAACTTATCATAACCTTATTCTTTAACAAACTAATTCTTACAAGGTTCTAGGTAACTATAAGGTCTTCAAATGGGCTCCTCCATATGTGATGTTGAAATAGCTTGAATCCTTGAACCCGAAATGGATCAATCTTGAGTAAAAATACCTTCCTTTAGGGAAGAAGAAATCTTGAATCCTTAGAACCCTGAAACACACTTAAACACTAGAAAATGATTAGTACAAATAACTATATATGTTTTGTAATCATCAAAACTCAAAAACCCGGTGATTGTAACCTTGGGCCAACAGTAACCTCTTAATCCCTAACCTTAGACACCGATTTCATAAGAGTAAGGTTCTTACAAGTTTCACCCTCGGTCAATCTTTTAATGAGTTCGAGATGTCCCTAGGGCCCAACGACAATCAATTTTTATTAGGGCTTGGGTTGTTTGAGATGGTAGGTAGTTTTCGGGCTAAGGAAGGGTGATAAACTTCCCATCTTATCTTGTATTGGGTTTTGCCCTTAATTTCAATTCATGCAAGTGTGCAATATAGACAAGAATATAATACAAAGCGAGTAAATCACCAACATGTTTCTCCTATGCTATATGCAATGCCATATGTACACCTCAGTTCAGATCACAACAATAGAACAAAATACAGTTTATTGAAATTGAAATTGACACGTGCCTAGATGCAAATGTCTAAACCGTTTTAAAGCGTTGAAATACTGTATTTTAGTTCTTTAATTATAGCAGTGTGTAAGCAATTAAAATAGAAAATAGATAGCAGAAATAAGAGATATATGCAATTTAGAAGTAGCCTGCAAAATATAAGGCCAAGATCTCAAAAATGTACCGCGTGTCCGCGGCTTTTAATGAGTTTCCGCGCCAATTGTTTAAGTAACAGCTCCCTGTTTTCTTGAGCAGGGAGATGCAAGCAAGCTTAGCTTTCTACAATGTTCAGTTTCTATAATATTACCCTGCACACCAAAACAGAGAGAAAATGTTAATAAAAATTAGAAATCAAAACCATTCCCGTCCCCGCAACAATGCCAAAATTTGATTGGGGTGAAACCAAGCACTTGAAAATGTGTGTTTTTGTAAAATCAGTGAAAAGTGTGTGTGCTAATGTTCCCTCGATACTTCCGTTATAACATTGACTCAACGGGTCGAATCCACAGGGACGGGAGGCGATAGAAGCATTAACAGTCTTTATTCACATGTTACGTTAACAAATTCCTCTTTGTTAAAGAATGAGAAAAAGAAAGAAAAGAAATCTAGAAGTGATAGATGGAGAAGGCAATGGAAACGGTGATGTGAAAACAAATAAAAAGTGGTTGCGAATCAGTGGAAGAAAATAAGAAAATAAATAAGATAAAAGAAAATAAAATAAGAAGAGGTTTTAGAAAATGGTTTCAAAAACAAAATAAAAGAAAAGAAAAAGTAGAAGAAATAGGAGATGAAAACAACAAGAAATAAAAATGGTATTTTTATGTTGAAGAAAAGGTTTAAAAATAAATAAAAAGAGAAGAAGATTCATGGCAACTAACTACTAAATATTCAACTAATCATGCTAACCTCTTAGTGATAGTTGCCTCACATGGATCTTTTGCCATCACTAATTCTTGGTTTCAAGAGACGATACAAAGCATGACACATATGATAGTTTCTCACATTCAAAACTTACATCAAGAGCAAGCTAATACAAATCTTAGATCATCAAAACCATTAGAAGTAAGCATGAAATAAAAGAGAGTTAGCTTGGTTAGCAAGTAGCAAGTTAGATGTTAGAATCCATCATCATGAGCTATCAATGGCTCTTGCAAGAGCAAGACCTTGTAGATGCTATTAGATTCATGTGGATTATCAAAAGGAGGTTAGATGATTAGTGTTAGTAGTTAGATTGCCATGAAATGAAAGTAAGCTAGTCATGTCAGAGGTTAGAGAACAAACTATTAAAGAAAGGAAGAAGATTACATAGATTGTCACCATCTCTAACATCAATCTCTCTCTTTCTCTCTCTAAATCATCTCTGCCCTAATACATGAATCTAAAAGAAAATAAAAATACAAGAGAAAGAAGAAGAAAAGAAGAACACCTACACTACACTGTACTAAAAGAGGAGAAATCTTAGTTTCTGCTCTCCATCTCCCTGTCTCAGGTCCATAAATACAGTATTTATAGGCATAGGAAGGATCTGGAAGGCGAGACGAAGCTATGCGTCAAAAATTGACGCATGGGCCCACCAAAAAGCCGCGGCAGCCCAGAGGAAATACAGCAATATTTGGGCCAAGTGCCCTAAATTTTGGTCACTTGGTTCGTCTGGCTTCTAGCACCTTCTGTATGTATCTGGTTTTGTAATATTTGGACATGTATTTCTCTAGATACAACTTCAAATACGGGAATTCAAGGTATTCTTCTACAAGCTATCAAGCTTGACCTCCAAGAAATCCAGATTAATTACCAAAAATGGGTATAATTAAGCGCTTATTACCTCTATGCCCTTCTAGTCTTGATTATCTGCAAAAGAGACCAAAAGACGGGTGAGAAAAGTCATTTATATCATAAATTAGTATGGAAATGCGATATAAAAGTGCAGTTTTGTAACTAATCATCGACCGACTGGCATGAACATTGTTTCTGTTGGGGTTCGGTCGAGTGACCGGTCGACCGTGCGATCGACCGACAGACGAATTTGCTAATCCTATTGGGATTCGAACTCCGTTTATGACCGGAGTTGAATCCAATTTTGGTTTCTTAAAACTCTAGAACTCTTTGGTTATAAATTAAGGGCTATAACCCTCATGAATTATAACCTGTAATTTATTATTGAATCAATAAGATCTCTCTCTCCCTTGCCCCGATTACGTAGGCAAATTGCTGAACCTCATTAAATATTGTGTTTGACTTTCTCTCTTATTTAATTTTCTTGTTTTTTTAGTACTTCTCTGGTATATCCCTCTCTATTGGTTGGGGTTTCTCATTGGTTGTTGCCTCGGCACGCAACAATATATTAAATATTCAGGCACTTAATTAAGATGAGATCATGAGACCAGTTTATATTAACTGTTTCTTCTTCGAAATTAGAATGCTTTCTTTTTCATTCTTTACTTGATCTCAGATCAACATTGTTTGTCAAATCAGAGGAGAGAGATGGATATCTATTAGAGGTCAGAACACTCTCATCACGCTTAAAACTAATTAATTAAACTCCCTTAATGTGTTTTATATCGACGACAAAGCATGCACCTGCTCCTTTGCTAATCAAATTAAATTTGACTTACTCTCCTTAACTAAACACATAAAAGTACTCCATAATCTCGCGTGGTGAAGAATCTCTAATTAATTATGAGCTTTGGCCTCCTTCATGGTAATGTATAATTCCAAGTTAAGAAATATGCATGCATGCTCCATCATCAACATTATATATAGCTACTGTTCTCGGAATTGGGACCGTTATTTGAAAAGCGAGGCCACTACCTATTTTTTTTCTTTTATACGTATGGTAAGGCAATATCAGGGATTTATTAATCGTTGTTAGACTTGTGTGTAGAGGTGCGTAGGTTGAAAGTATTTGTAAATGGTATTTTTTCTATTTTAAAATAGTAATAATATAGCTTAACACAGCAGAGTAGGTGAGTAAAATCAAGATACCCATCATAATCCATTTCCCAAATGGCCTTAAAAACTGTGGAAAACTTTTGTAAATGATGCTAAGAGTGAGAGTGTAGCCTAAATTTAGAGATGTTAGCCAACGATGCTGAGAAGAAAAGGAATCTTGGCCCACAAGTCCACAATGTAAAAGAGTGTGTATGTTTGGATCCAACTTTTAGTGGTAGAAGCCTCCGGGTCAAAAAAAGCTGTTCTGCATACGTAGTTCCGTATCTTTGTTCATTTCCACACAGAAAAGTTGAAGGAGACTAGTAATAAACCTTTGCATCACTTGCATCATTTGCATGCAATTTTCTTTCCAGCTATCTTTTTTTGCTCACCACATTTTGGTTGGAAAAAAGTTGCTCGAAGATGATGAAAATATTACGATATTACACAAGACTCTTAATTTGTATGGCATACCATGCAGGTCCCCGTTATGATTTAAGAGAAGTGTGTCTCATGTCAAATTAGCAGTGAAGAAGATTCTAATTCTCGTTCAGTTTCATATTACGTTTTTTTCCCCCCTTTGGCATCCAATGCATTTGTACATCAATGTGAACAGTGTGAGGACTACCATCCATGCTCAAGAGACTTCTTCAAGAAGCTAAAAAAACTTTCTTGTTCCGATCTATCGTGTGTGAGTGAGATGATACCCTTCGGCTATTCTATTCACTTTAAAGATGTTCTACACTGTTGAATGATTTGTTTTGTCAAAAGTGAATGGAATTATGTAAAGGTGATTGTTACATAATTGGGTTCATATCTTTCTCATATTTGAAAGTTCGCGTGTGTTGGCATGGCTCGGTATCATATGGATATATTGTTGTCACCGTCAGAATCTCTAGAAACAACTTCTCCCAAGTCTTTTCTCCATGTCATTTTTTTCACTTTGATGTGAGAAAGAGACACCAACATAAATTTTAGCAAGATTGAAGATCAGCAAGAACCCACATGGATTTATATCTAACCTGCTAATTATGACTTTATGCAGCTATGCCAAAGCTACGTGTGGATTTACATCAAGCCATACTTTTGAGACTCACAACAGCTTATGTTGTTTGTGTTTTCTTTTCTACTCTTTCTTCTTTTTTCTTTAGGCAAATTACATATTATCGCTTGCACTATTGACATAGTAGCACTGATAACTATTTACTTACCCTATTAGCACACACCACCCTCTCTCCAAACGGTGTTAGACCTCTGTTAGAACCTGTACGCATGATTTAAATGAAAATTTTAATCCCCTACACCCCTACTCCCCTCTCCCCTCTTCTTCTACAATTGAACTTAACCAGTGGTAAATCCTAGATGGGTTGTTCTTTCTCTTGGGTTGTCAGCCGCTGTGTCCGTTGTCGGTCGTTGTTCAGCGGTCCACCAAAGGCAAATCTGAGTCCAGGTGATCTTTGTGTGTGTGCGCGCGCACCCGCCCTTTTCACTTTCTCTATCTGACTCTTTGTATCTTGTTGCAATTTCTTCATTTGTTACAGAAAAGAATCCATGGCATCCTCTTCCCAAGACCAAGATCCACCATCTGGTGCAAAATTGGAACGACCAAAGCCATCTTTTTCACCACCATTCAAATATGTATTTAGAACGAAGATGAGAACTTCACAGTCCCACAAGAATTTAACATGACACACTTTCAATTGCGGTTTGAACAGATGTGATGATTGCGGGGTGGGCTGATGGGAAATTGCCCATTGAAGGTATAGATATTGTGAACTTGTTGCTTGATAACAATGGTGAACTTGTAAAAGAGGTGAGAAGACTAAGAACAAAGAAAAATTACTTGGAGAGCTTCAGTGAAAGATTCACTCATCCAAAATATGGATAATTGAGATCTAAAAATGAGGAGACGAAAATGAATGAGAGAAACAAATTGATGCAAGAGAACAATTGTTCTTTGGAATTGTAATTGATTTTTTAATTTTTTTTAGAATTTTCTCTTGTTATTATATCCAAGTGCATTTGACTTGAAGTAAAATAGTACACATTTGTAATCGGATTTCGAACAAATGAAATTAATTTTACTTGGAACTTGTCTAAGGATAGCAAACAATTTGATTGTTGAATGATCATATTGAAGCTACATACATTATATTTCTCTTGTTACAATGCTATTGTAGTATTTCTTGATGATATACTTGAACTCATGTAGACAACAAATAACAAGACCCTTTAAAAATGCCAGAAAGCTATAAAGCTACATGATGCATAAAGCTAACAAAATTTTAGATGCCACTTGCAGAAAGATGCCTAATTCCTTTTACATATGCAAACCAGATTACCCTTGAACTATTGAAATTGTAGCAGGGAAATCTCGTGTACTAATAGAAATAAAGCATAAAAACCCCTTGTACTATCACAAATGACACAAAAAAGACCCCCCTTTAGTTTTAACACTAAAGCAGAAAGACCCCCTGCACAATATAAACTTCAGCACTGAGACCATCTCCAACTCCCTTCTATATCTCTATATTGAGAGGGGATATGAAAATACACCTAGAGAGGGGGTGATACGTGTAGTGCTAATCTATATGACAAATAATACATAATTAAAAATTTTACACTAACACACAATATATAGCCAAGAGTGAGTCCGAATTCCCTGTGAAGGGCTTCGGAACTTCTCCCAATTCCTCTAAATTATGAGTTGAGGTGCTCCAACAGCTCTCTTGGTTGAATATTAGTGTGAGCACACAAAAAATATTTAGCAAGAACGGATATGAGCAGTAATAACAATGCAAGATATAAAAAGAGAGTTGAGAGATAAAGGAAAATAGCCAATCACAAATACAAGGATATGTTTCGAGGTTCAAACCACCGCTCTACATCTCCGCCTTCACACAGAAGAATTTTCACTATCCACAAAGGATCTTCCACAAAGGGACCTCTATCAAGGAATTACAATTTACAAACAAGGAGTACACAACTCCAACTCTCTCACACCTTTACACAAGAGGGTAGGCACAAAGTCAAACACAAAGTAAAGAAAAGTTTACAACTTAGTGATCCCAAAGATTACAAATACAACTTGGTGATCTCAAAGACCACAAACAAAACCTCTCACAAATAAGGTCCTAGAGGATAGATTTGCAATGAATGGCTCAAGTATGTGGGCGAACAAAGATTTTGAAAAAGAAACATAAAGAGAAAACACTTGAGAAAACTCTAGAAATGATATAAAAATTTAGAACAAGAAATTAGAATCCCAAAACTTGTTTTATTTTGATTTTTTCATAACTATGAAACTAAATAAAGATTTTGATTTTAGAGTACAAAAACTTGTTTAAAAACTTGCTATTGAAAACCAGTAGAAGATAAGAATTTTTCCTCTCAAAACCTTGTGAAAAACTGACCAAGAGAACCAAATTTACAGGGGTTCAGAAAACTAGCCGTTGGAAGTAGAACCTAGGCTAAACTGGCCTGTCGGTCGACGGGCTAACGGTCAGATTTCTGACCGTTGGGGTTGCCAGTCGACCGCCCCCAGGCTCAGAGAGGATTAACCCTCTGTCGGTTGAGCGCTCAGTTAACCGGCCCCAAGAAACATGGGCCATGCCAGTCGGTCGACCGGTCGGTCGATCGGTCCTTGCTACGGACGACCGATCAGTTGATCGAGCTAAGAATCTGAGCTCATGCACATTTCTGTGCACATCGGTCGACCGCCCGGTTGACCGCAAGCGACCTAACTCAAGAATTTTAGGGATAAAAACTTGGACTATGAAACCCATAAAAATTCATTAATCCCAGTGAATTCCACAAAAATAAGTTCAAATAAATAAATTGAAGTCCAAATATATGTGATAAAAAATTAACACATATTACAAACATGTGAACTATTTTGAGGTAAAGAAATTTAAGTATAAACCAAAAACTGTACTTTTCAAAAATTAAACTTTTGAATTGAAAATCCAATTTTTCTTCAAACTTGTATAAATACAAAAAATAGATATTGAAACACTTTTGAAGTATAGTATGTATTGATAGAATCCAATACACATAGTAAATGATATATATTTGTTTTTAATAATAAACATCAAAATAAGTTTTGATAAAAACAAAACTCAAACACATGAACTAGATACATCAAAATAAGTTTTTCTAAACATATGAAGTATAAATGTACATGGATGAAATCCAATATACATATAAACTAAGTAAACTTGTTTTTATGAAATCTATTCATAAAAACAAAGGATGTATACTTGAAGATCCTAAACTCAATACGTATACATGTTAAACCGAAACACAAAACACAAAACTTGTTACTAGGAGTTTTGTGTAAACCAAGTAAACAAAAACTTTTAAAACGAAACGGTTAAACTGAAAACTAAAACAATAAATCTTATGTGTGTTTGTATACACTAGAGCAATTCAAAATTATTCTATCCTTACATAAGATCTAAACTAAATAGGCCTAGATACAAGTCTTCTTGTCGATCTTCTTCTTCATGACGACTCGATCCAGACACGACCCAAAGAGCTTGACTCCATCTCGAGTATTTGATGCGATCTTGACACGTGAGCTCTTGAATCAACACGTGATAGCTTCGAAACTTGACTTCAAGTCTTTGTAGAAGCTGAACACCAACTATGATCTTGACCTATATTTGAAACTTAATAAACATAAGATTATTAGTACTATAAATTTATAAGTTAGTCATCATCAAAACTAGGCTGAAAGGCTTTTGGGCCAACAATCTCCCCCTTTTTTATGATGAAAAACTTGAGGTTATATATGCATGGATTAAAGATAAGCTTCATAGAAGCTCCCGCTTAACTCATACATATCAAAAACATAAAAATTCAATATAAAGCGCATAATAATACAAATCATTAACAATCATATAGATATACAACGTTAGCTCTAGGTACCAAATGTATACAAAGGATATATATCATGACATAGTCTGGATACCAAATGAATATACAATATAACCTCTAGATGCCAAGTGACAAAGAATATGTAATACTCTTGTTATGCAATACCCAAAATAAAATAAAATAAATAGAGAAACTAAAAAAATAGTAATAATAATATAAAAATGTATTTGTGTGCTTAACTTGTTATGCCAAGTTTCGAACTCTTGTCTTTTTTTACCAAATCCTAATACCTAAAACATAATGCCACTTTGGCGTGTGATTATGTAGGTGATCTAATTTGTTTAAACAAATCTAAAGTCAAATTTAAATTTCAAACTTCAACCGAAAGATCTCATAAGATTCTTTTTAAAAACAAACTGATTTCTTCAGTTGAAACTACGTGTTAAAAAGATCCTGACCTAAAGATCTTATCATCCCTCTCCTCCTTCTTCTTAGAGGAAAAAAAGAACGACATACAGAAAGAAACCCAGATCCAAAATTCTTTATCCTCCCTTCACCTCTCTCCTTGGAATCGATCGTGACAGAGGAATATGCCCGAGGCATGGAGATTGAGGAGTAGGATAAGAGAATCAATCCAAGTAAGTAAATTAAAATTTTTTTATGAATTTAAAATTTATTGAAGTATCATGATTAGATTCCTCTTTCTATGAATTTTCTATTAGGAATTCTTATATAAAGATCTAGATAAAATTAATTTGTATGAACTAGAATTTAATGATATATCATGTTTAAAATTCTTTTTATGAAACTTAAACCTTCCCTAAAATCTAAATTAATTTGTATGAACTAGATTTTACTGATATATCATATTTAAAATCCCACTTTTCATGAAACTTTAATCTCATCGAGAATATAAATTAAAAAATAAATTTGTACGAATTAAAATTTCAATTAAACTGAAATATCATGCTTAGATTTTTCCTTCAGTAAGCCTATTTCTCATCAAGAACCTTATCCATTAATCAAACATAATATATAAGGTAATATATCAATAATAATTAAACTATAGAGATCTTTTGAAATAAGAAATTTTAAAGTTTTATATATATATATATATATATATATATATATATATATATATATATATATATATATATATATATATATGAGACTGCTCTCGGCCAAGACTGAGAGCAAATCGCAGCGGGTCTGTGCCTGCACCAGGGTGCAGACCCGCACCAAGGTGCAGAGCCAGGCCCAGTGGCCTCGGCCACCACTGGGCCAAGCGAAAGAAAAGCAAAGGAAAAAAAAAAAGAGAGGCCGAGAGCAGGCCCCTGGGGCCTGGCTTATTGGGTCAGACCACAAAATAGAAAAAGAGAATATAATTTCAAAAATCCCAATTACAGTTCATCCCACTGATTTTGGGTTCTATTTTATTTGAACCCGACCCAAATACAAAAAAAACAGACCCGTTAACTTCTTGAATAATAATTTTATTAACTAGATAAAAATTTGAAAAATAAGTAAAAATAAGAATAAATATTTAGATGACCTTTAGAACCTACTGAAATTTTTGAGAGCATTTACATGTCATATTGGACTGAACAACTGCCTTCTAAGTTAAAACCCGCTATTTCAACATTCAGACTTGTTTAGAAAATTTCATGTTTTTAACCATTTAAATCCCACAAAAGTCAGGAAAGAAAATATAAATAATCCCATAAACTCAATGCATCATCATACAAGCTTGATTTAAGATCTGAACTATCTGTATTTATTTCAAAATACTGAATAACATCAACTAGGATATCTTATGTAAAATTCAATATATGTAAATTTGATAAATTTTTATTTCAAATATATATATTAATGTAGATTTCTTCAAGTTGATATTTGGACGCGTAATAAGCCCATGTGAGTGTTCTTTACTCACTTTATATATATCATTTTGTTTATTTTGGGATATCTATTTGTTGCTATTATTGAATGGTTAATTTAGTAAATTGATTGTTTAATTTTCTAGAGTTTAGAAAGTTATTTAGAAATTTATAAGATTATAAATATTGGTGTTGTATAAAAGGATTATTAATTTTTCTAGAATCACTAAATTCCTCTTAACTAGAATTCATTGAATTTTTTAATAGAAGTAGAAATTATTAAAATTGCGAAATTGTCATTTATTGGGAAACATTTAAAAGAAATTAAAATTTATGAAATTGCAGAAAAGGAATGTGATACTGGATTTTGTATTATATATTGACTTTATAGTGGAAATTGCCATATTGTATTTGATAATAAGAATATTATAAAAGGGGATCATGTTACCATTGTCACTTGGTAAGATATTATTTTATTGTCACATAATCATTGTTATTGTTATTGTTCATACCCAGTAACTTAGGTGACATAATTATTAGATAACTTGCACCTTGAGAAGGGAAATTATAAAGGAGACGGTGTTGGTATTTTGTGTAGACTTAGGATATTGGTTGTGCAGCCGAATGACGGTTCTACTACAGGATTCTGGGGAATGACTGACATCCCATATTGTTATTGTTTTTGACATATTGTTATTGTTATTTACTACCTAGGGGTAGGACCTGGTTCAGTACCAGATTGGCCGTGGTTCCGGGTATGCACGGAACTCACCTAAACACAAATTACTATCTCTAATTATCAGTTTCAAACAACAAGACATTAAGAATAGACATACACAGATATTTTGACAATATGACTCTATACTGGACAGATTATTTTTATGAATGGTTATATGGTGTATATTACTGTGCTTTAACATAGTTTTAATATGCTAATTATTAGTATGATAAACTATACCTAGCTATGTATGTTGTTGTTACTTTTGCATGTTTCTTTATATCCCTCATTTTATCACTCACTTAGGTCCCTATTGACGACCATGAGTTTGTTTGCTCAGGTTCTGATCCAGAGATTATACAAGACCAGGAGTATTTCGAGCATATCGCACATCTCTAGTAGACAGTTAGCTTTCTCTATAGGTGAGAAGACTTTTATTGTTATGTTTTCTATTGTTTCTTTTATGTTGTAATAAGTGAAAACCTTGGTGACGTAAAGTATTTGTTTTCTTCTAGTTGGAATAATTGATAAATCTTATTATTTGAATTAATGTACTGAGGCTTAACGTATTTGTTTTGAAAATACGTCGCCGGCTGTCTTCATGTACCCCTTTTTATTAGTATTATGGTTGCGGGGCGTGACAGGATTTTTTTGGTATCAGAACCAGGATATTCTAGTGTATAATTATGTAAATAGTTAGGCTCTTACCGATAGTACAAGATTTAATAATTCAGCTACAAGTACAAGTATGTCTACCTTATTTTTAAATCATTATTTTTATTTTATTTTTAGAGTAATGGCTCAACGACCTCCCTTTGCTCGCATTACTGCTCGTGAAGATGCCACTGATTTGGTGGGTGTACTTCGTGGCATGATAGAATCACAGTAGAAGCAAACGACATTTCTTCAAGATGGGTTGATGGCAACAAAGCTGACAGCCACAGTGGCTATAGAGAGGTCTGCGGCTACCCGGGGATCAAAAGCCGGGAACATTTTTTAGACTTCAGGAGGTTGCAGTTAGCCGCTTTTACTGGTACAGAAAAACCATTGGAAGCAGATCAATGGTTGGTTAATATGACCAATCTCTTTAATGCTGTTCGTGTTTTGGCAGAAGATTAAGTGGAAGTAGTCAAGGTTCACCTGGCTGAGTGGCTCGAACATGGTGGCTTGCTGAAAAGAAATGATTAGAGAGGCCTATTACATGGGAGAGGTTCTCTGAGAGCTTCTATGAGTGGTTCTTCCCTAAGACTTCTAGGAGGGAGATGTAGCAGCAATTCATCAATTTACGACAAGAGAGTCGGACGGTTGATGAGTACGCTACTGATTCTTGAGGCTGAGTCGTTTCGCTCCATACATGGTAGCAGAAGAAGACCGAGCTAATCGATTCCAGCAGGGACTGAGATTGGAAATTCAGAAATTTTTGGTCACACAGCAATTAAGGACTCACTCTCAGGTTCTCTGTACTGCTCGTACTTTGGAGCAGGTGATGGAAAAGGAGAACAGGAGCAGACTACAGACAAGACCCTTTAAGCGACCTTTCAACCAGGGTTCTAGGGGACCCACAACCAGACATAGTAATGTCTTACTGAGCAAGCGTCCTTTCACTTCTTCCCCACCGATGATGATTAGTAGATTCTGTTAGAAACCAGGGCATGGACGGAAGGAATGTAGATGGGCAAACCGACAATGCTTAAGCTGTGGGTCTGAAGATCACCTGGTGGCAGTCTGTCCATTCAATAAACAGAAAATCATGCCTGCCTCTCCAAAATCAAAAGCAGCTAGGAGGAATTCAGTATCCACAGGTAAAGGAGCTCCACTTCCTTCACAGCGACAGGTGCTCGAGCAGGCCCAGAGGAGGGCATGAACTAGTCGTGAAAGAGGCAGGACATTCAACCTGACTGCAGAGCAAGCTGAGGCATCAGAGGAAGTCATAGCAAGTACAATTATGGTTCATTCAGTTTCAGTTATATTATTATTTGACTCTGGTGCTTCCTGTTGCTACATATCCACTATATTCATTATGATGCATTCTATACCCTGTAACAATATGGACATCCAATGGGAGATTAGCACTGTGAACGGGGTTATAACAACTAATAGGGTATGTAAATCTTGTTCTGTGGAGGTTTGTGGAAGACAGTTAATGGCAGATATGTTTATGATAGACACCGGTGGATATGATGTGATCCTAGGCATGACATGGCTTAGTAAGTATCATGCAGTGATCGATTGTCAGAATAAGAGCGTGATCTTCAGAATTCTACATCAGTCCGAGTTTCAGTTCATTGGTGAATTGAAGGTATCCAGATAGAAGCAGCAAGGGGACTAAGCTACTGCAGAAACTCAAGAGAAGCTGATACCGGTAGTGGAGGAACTTTTAGATGTATTTCCGGAGGACCTACGAGGACTTCCGCCAGATCAAAACTTGAAGTTTGCTATAGAAGTCATCCCAGGTACTGCCCCAATTTATAAAGCACTGTATCGGATGACACCGAGGAGCTAGCAGAATTGAAGAAGCAATTGTAGGAATACTTGAACAAAGTTTCATCAGGCCCAATGTTTCACCATGGGAGGTCCGGTGTTATTGGTGAAGAAGAAGGATGGTAACAGGAGGATGTGCATTGATTATCAGGAATTGAACAAGGTCACCATCAAGAATAGATATCCTTTGCCTAGGATAGATGACTTGTTCGATCAACTAATTGGAGCTAAGGTGTTCTCGAAGTTAGATATGCGGTCTGGATACCATCAACTAAAGGTGACGGAGAAGGACGACATTCCGAAGCGGCCTTTATGACTCGTTATGCTCATTATGAGTTCCTAGTCATGCCATTTGTAGTGACCAATGCCCCAGCAATTTTCATGGACCTGATGAACCGGGTGTTCTCTCTGTTCTTAGATAAATTTGTAGTAATATTCATTGATGATATTCTAATTTATTCTAAGGATGAAGAGGAACATGCTGAACACTTGAGAATCTTGTTGCAGACCCTTCAGCAGGAGAAGCTCTATGCCAAACTAAGCAAGTGTAAGTTCTAGCTTAAGAGTGTGGCATTTTTGGGGCATGTTGTTTTAGGAGAAGGCATCTCAGTGGATCTCAGCAAAGTTCAGGCAGAGAAGGATTGGCCTACGCTGAAATCGGTAACTAAAATTAGGAGTTTTTTGGGTTAGCTGAATACTACCGAAGGTTCGTGTAAGACTTCTCAAGAATTGCAGGACCTCTTGCCAAGCTTACCCAGAAGGGAGAAAAATACATATGGACAACAAAGTGTGTCAGTGCTTTTGAAGATTTGAAGAAGAGATTGATGACAGCTCTAATCATGAAGACGCCAGATGAGACTGGTGGTATGCTCATTTACAGCGATGCGTCAGGGAGAGGATTGGGGTGTGTGCTGATGCAACATGGACATGTAATAGTATATGTTTCTAGATAACTTAAGAATTATGAGAAGAATTACCCTACGCATGATCTGGGGTTGGCAGCAGTTATTTTGGCCTTAAAGATCTGGAGACACTGTCTGTTGGGTGACTAAGTGCTGATCTACACTGATCACAAGAGCTTGAAGTATATCTTTACTCAAAAGGAGCTGAATATGAGACAGAGGAGATGACTAGATTTAATGGCTGATTATGTTTTGATCTACAGTAATACTCTGACAAGATCAATGTAGTACCTGATGCCTTAAGCAGAAAGCCAGAAGCATCTATGGCAATGTAAATCACTCAACAGAAAGAGTTATTCGAGGAGATGAGGGAGATGGACCAGATGGTGATTAGAAGGGCAATAGCTCCCTGCCAATTGATGGCTATGCAGATTCAACCAACACTTTTTGAGAAAATTAGGGAAGCTCAGAGTGGAGATCTCAAGTTGAAAGAAATCAGGGAACAAGTGGAAGCTGGGTGAGGTCAGACATGCAGATCCATGTGGATGGAACGCTCCATTTTGGTAACAAAATTTGTGTGCCGAAGGGAGAGTTAGGCAAGAAGTGTTAGCTGAAGCTCGTAGTTCGGCTTATTCCATTCATCTAGGGGGATGAAGATGTACCAAGACCTGAAGCAACAGTTCTGGTGGCATGGGATGAAAAGAGAGATTGCCCGGTATGTGACAAAGTGCCTAGTGTACCAGCAAGTGAAGGCGGAACATTAGAGGACGGCTGGACTTCTTCAAACTCTGCCAATTCCAGAATGAAAGTGAGAGCACATCACTATGAATTTCGTTACTGCTTTACCTCGTAGCCAGAAGGGTAATAATGCAGTATGGGTTATAGTGGATCGCCTCACGAAATCAGTACATTTCATTCCTTTCAGACTGGGATAGTCTACGGAATTGTTAGCAGAGAAGTACATGCAGGAAGTGGTCGACTTCATGGAGTGTGATCACACACATGCCTTACATGTTTTCATATCATATGTGTCATATTTCTTCATTTATATTTAAATAAAACTCTGCTATTAATATATTTTCATGTCCAGTGGCGTGTAGGGTAATTACGGAAGAAAAGAGAGAGATTGACAGATTTATTCAATTTAAATCTAAAAGTTCAAATCAAAGGGGATCGATTCAAATCTAAAAGTTATAGAAGCTATCTTATCTGAAAACTGAATATATCAGATAAGATAATATCATCTCATTTCAAGGGAAAAACGGATTGTTTGAAGACCCTATCATTTCACTAAAGATAAATGAATATCTTATCAATTCTACAAGATAAATTGAAAATTCAAGACGATAAATGGATAGAGAGAAGATCAACGGATGAGATGAAGCAATTACATTCAGATTCAGGCTGGATACAGTTTAGCATTTTAATCATAACTTTCGCTACCAAAACTCAGATCTGATGATCTAAAATGCTCCAGAAAGAAGACTTAAAGGGATATAATTCTTCTGTTGATCACCCTTTCCAATTCTATAATTTGATAAGTGATATTTAGCAATCAATACGCCAACAAGCTACAGATCAGAATTGAATTTTTGGATAAATCAAATCAAGTTTGAAGATAAGGGGAGGATTCAAATTCAGAAATAGTCAGCTCTTCCTATCTTCATACGCTTTCTATTCCTCTGGTTTTCTCCTATAAATACCCTCATACCTCGAAGGCAGAAAGGGCACCACTCCAGAGAGAGATTTAGTTTAGGTTTTCTTTTCTTCTTCATTGTAATTTTATTTTATTTTTTTATTTTATTTTTAGGCTAGAGAGAGTTACATGATCAAAAAAGAAAAAGAGTTATTATAGAGTGACACTATTATAATCTTTTCTTCAAGAAATTTATATTGAAGATGACAAACAATGGAGGTTTCCCACTTTTCTTCATTGTGCTTAACCTCACCGAAGCCTTGTTTTCTTTTATTATTTTCTATAACTTCACTTTACTTCATGTTAAGATAAATTTTCGTTAAGATTCAAATAGTAGAGATAAATATTCTTCTTTTATTTATGATTTTTGTATCAACACTTTTCTTTATCTCTTTTTGTTTCTTTTTCTTTTATAATTAAAACAACAACACCACCACCATCTCTTCTTCTACCATCTTCTTCTTAACTTAACTTAACTATTTTTGTTTTATTTTTATAAACTGAGAAGGTAAGTATTAACTAGTTTTGATAAATTAAAAGAAGAAAAATTACATAACACTTCCATCGTTGTCCCTCCCTGTGGATCACGACCCGTTTGCCCTAGGCTAACGATAGAATTGAGGACCTAGCACTATTCTAAAAGTCTGCATTTTTTTTTGCAGGTTTAGCTCGAACAAAAAATTTTGGCGCCTTTGCTAGGGAAGGACGGTAAGTTTTCTTTCTTTTTAATTTACTTTAACAAATTAATCCATTTTTCTTCATTTTTTTGGTGTACAAGGGCTAATGACAGAAAATTAGGAGCTGCAGTGGACATATTGCTACTCTGTATCTCTGTCCAAGAAGGCAGAGCATCAGAGCCCACAACTGTGGTGAAATACTAACTATGGTTTCCTACTGATTGCTTGATTTTCAAAGATTTAACACTCTGCAGTTATTAGTTATCTGTTTAACTCACTCTGTACATGTTTCTAATCAACAGTAACTTGTTGCTTTGTAAATACTTAAAAAACGCTTAGATTCTTGCATCTTAGGGCATTTGTCTATTTCATTTCTTTACATTACTGTTGAAGAGTGCTGGAGAAAAGGTACGTCTACATTGCATATAGCTTAGGAAACATACTTATATGTTATATTGCTTGGGTGTTATTTTTGCTATATACTTGCACATGAGCATGAAAACGATCTAAAGGCATATCCTTAAGCAAGATAAGGGGAAAAGTCATTACCCTTTCTTAGCCCAAAAACTATCTCCTCACTCACTAACCCATCATAACCTAAAATTGAGTAGGCGTTGGCCCTAGGGACATCTCGGACTCAAATAGGGATTGACCTAAGGGGAAAATTGTTAGAAGTTGACTCTTATCAAATCAGTGTCTATGATTGGGGATTGAGAGGCAAAGCTCCAAAGGTTGGTGTTTGGCATAATTAGGCCCGTTGCTTAGGCACGGATACCTCCCACCAATCTTACCCCTACCTGGCCGATTAACTTGCGGTCAGGTTCTGCAATATACCTCCTGTAGATAATTAACAGTTAGGAGTCATCTAGGTCTAAGCTCTACCCTAAAATAGGCTAGATTTTTCTTTATTTTCTCATTTGTTTATTTGTTTGTTTTGTTTGTTCTTGTGAAATAGATTATAATTACAATTACTCTGATTATAACTCAAATCCATATTTCACCCCAACCTCTTTAAATTTGGATATTACCAACTCAGTATTACATAATTCTAACCAACCAAGTATGCCAGATTGGTCTAATACGATTCAATATATACCCAAATACTAATATTATGAACAAGAATGGGATAATCATCACCACTCTTTACCGAGTGAGCGAGGATATAACTCCCCTGAGTCTTACTATCAACAGCCTTACCAACAAACAACTTTATGTACTCAATACCAATACGAACCTATAGAAGAATAATCTTCTTTAGAAAAGACTTTTGAAGCCTTTCTTGAGTCCACACGACAAGTACAAATTCTAACCATAACAAGAAAAACATGTTGACTTAGAAAAGAGTATGGAATTCATGATTCAGTCCCAAAATGATATTATTCAATTCCAAATGAATTGTCTCCAATCTCTCAATATGCTAGAAGGAAAGTGAGTAATTGGTTAACACAATTAATGATAGGAATGAAGAAACTATACCTAACATATTTTCTACCATTCTTAATTCTCCTAGCCATATTGATGAATAATCATGGTATCTTGGAGAATTTAACCAAGATTCGATTTCACCACATAATTTTGAACCTGACCAATATCAACCCATTGACAAATTGGCAAGTTTTCATTTCAATGAGATTGAAATTGAAGATGAATGTGACATCTATTCCAAATATTGTTATTCAGTTCCACTTTTTGAATCTATGTTGACTCCGGTGTCCTTATTCGGATCTAATTCTGAAGCCAACTCTAATTCTGATCCCTATGGAGCTTGAACATGAACAACTTATTTTGGATAGTCACATTTTATTGTTGGAAAATGAATGTGAACTTCAATCCTATGATTTGGGCCAAACTTATGAACCAACTCTGACTCTCGACCTTAAACTTGATTTGAGTTTTATTCCCAAGTCAGTTTCGGTTTCTATTCCTTTCATTATTGAACCCAAATCATCCATTCCACAAAATTACATTTCATTGTTAGACCAAGGTTTAGATCAATATGATTCCATGATGATATCCCAAGACTGGTCATATAAACGGAAAAATTTTCATGCTAGGATCTTGCATGATCCTATTCATATTGGGGAATAAAAATGTTAATAGGAAAGAGGTTATGAAAGGTGGGTTCCATGAAAATTCACAGTATCTAGATTGGGCAGAAACGTTTGGCCCAATGAGACCACTACCGGAACCACCACCTTGAGGTGAAAATTTCCGTTCCCTTTCTCCTTTTTCATGTATTAGTACATTTCATTCATACATTAAGGACAATGCATGAGTTAAGTGTGGGGAAGGGTTTACTAACATACTAACTTCACTAATATTAAAAAATATCCTTTCCTTAAAATTTTTTGAAAAGAAAAATAATACTTTAACTTATTTTTGTAAAAAATTAAGTTAATTTTAAGGAAAAAGAGGATCATAATTAGGATTTCTTATACTTGGTCAAATAAAATTATTTGTTGATTTTGAGATTAGGAAGAAAAATTGAAAAAGTAATTTAGTCTTGATTTTTACCTTAATGAGATATGCACACTTTATACACATATACACTTAGGGTTCTAAAACAATGATTCTTATGTCTTATAAAAAAATTATTATATAAAAATTCTATGATTAAGCTGGGTATTTGTGCCTCATAAAGCATAAGTATTCACGCCTAAAAGTGGTTCATATAAATAAAATCCTTAGTTTTGTGACCTTATTTGCTCGAATCGTAAGTTCTTTGGGTGTTTTCTCACCTGGTGCCCTAAAACCGTCTAGTTTGGGAGTCACCGACTAAGGCTCGTTATATGGGTGAATTAGAAAGCCTAATAGAGCTAAGGAATATTACCACCATAAATGTAAAAAAATATAATATATATATATATATATATATATATATATATATATATATATATATATATAATAAGACATAAGAGTTAGAGTTGAAGAATCCCAAGTCAAATTTTCACAGTCACAAGGTGCATATGACTTAGGGTAAAATAATGGACTAGATGAGAAATACAATTTTAATCCTTACCTTGATTAAAAACAAGTTTTCAAATAGAGACTAAGTTTAGGAATGACTACGTTTTGATAATCATATGACTTATAAATTACTTGAATTTTTACATTAATACTTCAAATATTTTTTCCTTCAAAATGCATTTTCGAAAATACTAACACTTTATTTCTTTTCTTTATGGATTTTGTGAATGTAATCTACAGAAAACCCTCACGAGACAAACTCGTCCTCTAAGGGTAACCTAGAGGTTTACCGGCTTGTTGCACGTGCTAAGTGTAACCAAGATTCATACGAAAGTGAGTTATGTTAGGTCAGTTTAGTTTTTTTTTTCCCTTTCTTTTTGTTTTGCTTGAGGATGAGTAAAAGATAAGTGCAGGGGCGTGATCACACACATGCATTACATGTTTTCATATCATATGTGTCACATTTCTGCATTTATATTTAAATAAAACTTTACTTTAATGTATTTTCATGTCTAGTGACGTGTAAAGTAATGAAGGCAGAAAAGAGAGAGATTGATAGATTTATCCAATTTAAATCTAAAAGTTTAAATCAAAGGAGATCGATTCAAATTCAAAGGTAATAAAAGCTATCTTATCTGAAAACTGAATATATCAGATAAGATAATATCATCTCATTTCAAGGAAAAAATAGATTGTTTAATGACCCTATCTGTTTCATTGAAGATAAATGAATATATTATCAATTCTAGAAGACAACTGAAAATTCAAGAGGATAAATTGATAGAGAGAAGATTAACGGATGAGATGAAGCAATTTAGATTCGGATTCAGGCTGAATACAGTTTAGCATTTTAATCATATATTTTGCTACCTAAACTCAAATTTGATGATTCTATATGCTCTAGAAAGAATACTTAAAGGGCTACAATTCTATTATTGATCACTCTTTCCAATTCTATCAACTGATAAGTGATATTTAGCAATCAACATGCCAACAAGCTGCGATTAGAATTGAATTTCAGAATAAATCAAATCAAGTTTGGAGATAAGGGGAGGATTAAAATTCAGAAATAACCAGCTCTCCCTATCTTCATACGCTTTCTATCCCTCTGGTTTTCTCTTATAAATACCCTCATACCTCAAAGGCAGAAAGGAAACCACTTCAGAGAGAGATTTAGTTTAGGTTTTCTTTTCTCTTCATTGTAATTTTTATTTTCTTTTTTATTTTATTTTTAGGCTAGAGAGAGTTACATGATCAAAAGAGAAGAAGATTATTATAGTCACACTATTGTAATCTTTTCTTCAAGAATCTTATATTTAAGGTGACAATCAATGAAGGTTTCCCATTTTTCTTCATTGTGCTTGATCTCGCCGAAGCCTTGCTTTCCTTTATTCTTTTCCATTACTTTGCTTTACTTCATGTTAAGGTAAATTTTTGTTATGATTCAAATAGTAGAAGTAAATATTCTTCTTTTATTTCTGATTTTTGCATCAACACTCTTCTTTATCTCTTTTTTTTCTTTTTCTTTTATAATTAAAATAACAACACCACCACCATCTCTTCTTCTACCATCTTCTTCTCAACTTAACAATTTTTGTTTTCTTTTTGTAAACTGAGAAGATAAGTATTAATTAGTTTTAGTAAATTAAAAGAAGAAACTTACATAACACTTCCATCGCTATCCCTGCCTGTGGATCATGACCCGTTAGCCTTAGACTACACGGTAGAATTGAGGACCTAGCACTATTCTAAAAGTCTGTATTTTTTGTGTAGGTTTGGCTCGATCAACAGTGTGCCAGTCAGCATAGTGTCTGTCAGAGACACTAGATTTTTATCCCACTTTTGGAGAAGTCTCCAAGAAAGCTTGGGAACCCGCTTGAAGTTTAGCACTGCATATCATCCGCAAACTGATGGACAATCAGAATAGACGATTCAGATCCTCAAAGACATGTTGGGGCATGCATGCTGAATTTTAAAGGGTCTTGGGAGGATCATTTGCATTTGGCGCAGTTTGCTTATAACAACAACTACCAAGCTAGCATTAAGATGGCGCCTTTTGGAGCATTGTATGAGAGGAAGTGTAGGTCTCCTTTATGTTCAGACAACATTGGTGATAGGCGACTGTTGGGACTAAAGATTTTAGTTCAGACAGTGAAAAAAAAATTAAGATCATCCGCTAGCGTCTTAAAGCAGCTCAGGATAGACAGAAACAATGGGCAGATTTGAACAGAAGGCCGCTAGAGTTTGAGGCTGGAGATAAGGTACTTGAAGATATCTTCATTGGGCCTTTTGAGGTTCTGGAGTGACTGGGGAAGTGGCTTATAGACTTGCATTACCACCATCCTTGGATGGTGTGTATGATGTCCTTTATGTCTCTCAGTTGAGGAGGTATGTCCAAGATGACAATCATATTTTGGATTATACTGAGCTGAAGCTTAGGCCAGATTTATCCTATACTGAAAGACCGATGGCTATTTTGGACTGGACCGCCAAGGAACTGAAACTTGTTCTAGTATCTTGGGGCAGCCGATCTTCGAGAGAAACGACCTGGGAGCGAGAGGATATTATTCGCAATCGCTATCCTCACCTATTTCATGATGATTAGATAACTCCTTTCTTCCTATTGAATTTAAATTTCGATGAAAAAATTTTCTAAATAGGTGGGTAGATTATAATACTCTTGTTATGCAATACCTAAAATAAAATAAAATAAATAGAGAAACTAAAAAAATATATAGTAATAATAATATAAAAATGTATTTGTGTGCTTAACTTATTTATGCCAAGTTTCGAACTCTTGTCTTTTTTTACCAAATCCTAATGTCTAAACCATAATGCCACTTTGACGTGTGATTATGTGGTTATCTAATTTATTTAAGCAACCTAAAGTCAAATTTAAATTTGAAATTCCAACTGAAAGATCTCATAAGATTCTTATTAACCTTTATCTTAACAACCTGATTTCTTCCATTGAAACTTACGTGTTAAAAAGATCCTAACCTACAGATCTTATCATCCCTCTCCTCCTACTTCTTAAAGAAAAAAAAAAAGAATGACAAGCAAAAAGAAACCTAGATCCAAATTCTTCATCCTCCCTTCACCTCTCTCCTTGGAATCGATCGTGACGGAGGAACGTGCCCAAGGTGTGGAGATTGACGAGCAGGCTAAGAGAATCAATCCAAGTAAGTAAATCAATTTTTTTTATGAATTTAATATTTATTGAAGTATCATGATTAGATTCCTCTTTTCATGAATTTTCCATCAAGAATTTTAATCTAAAGATCGAGATAAAATTAATTTGTATGAACTAGAATTTAATGATATATCATGTTTAAAATTCGTTTTATGAAACTTAAATCTCCCTAAGATCTAAATTAATTTGTATGAACTAGAATTTAATGATGTATCATGTCTAAAATCCCTCTTTTCATGAAACTTTCATCTCATCGAAAATATAAATAAAAAAATAAATTTGTACGGATTAAATTTCAATTAAATTGAAATATCATGCTTAGATTTTTTCCTTCCATAAACCTATTATATATATATATTTATGAGACTGCTCTTGGCCAAGGCCGAGAGCAGCTCGCTGCACAGACCCAGCAGGTCTGTGCAGTGGGTCTGTGTACGCACCCGGACGCAGACCCAGGCCCAGTAGCCTGGGCCGCCACTGGGCCACGTGAAGAAAAAGGAGAGAAAAAAAAAAGAAGAATTTGGCCTGCTCTCAGCCAGGCCAAGAGCAGAACCTCGGGGGCCTGGCTTATTTGGCCAAGCCAGAAAACAGAAAAAAAGAATATAATTTTAGAAAGCCCAATTACAGTTTAGCCCACTGATTTGGGTTCTATTCATTTTGAACCCAACCCAATAAAAAAAAATGACCCGTTAACTTCTTAAAATACAATTTTATTAACTAAATAAAAATTTGAAAAAAAATAAGTAAGAGTAGGAATAAATATTTAGATGACCCCTAGAACCTACTGAAAAATTTTGAGAGTATTTATATGTCATATTAGACTGAATCACTGCCTTCTAAGTTGAAAACTGTTATTTCAACATTCAGACCCGTTTAGAAAATTTCATATTTTTAATCATTTAAACCTCACAAAAGTAAGGAAATAAAATCTAAATAATCTCATAAACTCAATGCATCATCATACAACCTTGTTTTAAGATCCGGACCATCCGTAATTAATTCAAAATACTGAATAACATCAACTAGGATATCTTATGTAAAATTCGATATATGTAAAATTCGATAAATTTCTAATTCGAATATATATATATATATATATATATATATATATATATATATATATATATATATATATATATATATTTCTTCAAATTGATATTTGGACGCGTGATAAGCCAAGGTGAGTGTTCTTTACTCACTTTATATATATCATTTTATTTATTTTGGGATGTCAATTTGTTGCTATTATTGAATGGTTAATTTAGTAGATTGATTGTTGAATTTTCTAGAGTCTAGAAATTTATTTAGAAATTTGTAAGATTATAAAGTTTGGTATTGTATAAAAAGATTATTAATTTTTCTGGAATCACTAAATTCCTCTTGATTAGAATTCATTGAATTATTTAATAGAAGTAGAAATTATTTAAATTGTGAAATTGACATTTATTTGGAAACATTTAAAAGAAATTAAAATTTATGAAATTGCAGAAAAGGAATGTGATACTAGATTTTTATATTATATATTGACTTTATAGTGGAAATTGCCATATTGTATTGGATCATAAGAACATTAAAAAAAAGGGGATTATGTTACCATTGTCACTGGGTAAGATATTGTTTTATTGTCACATAGTTATTGTTATTATTATTGTTCATACCTAGTAACTTAGGTGACATAATCATTAGATAACTTACACCTGGGGATGAGAAAATTGATAAAGGAGACAGTGTTGGTATTTTGGGTGGACTTAGGATATAGATTGCGTAGCCGAAAGACGGTTCTACTGCAGGGTTCCGGGGATGACTGACATCCCATATTGTTATCGTTACTGACATCTTATTGTTATTGACTACCTAGTGGTAGGACCTGATTTAGCGCCAGGTGATTGGGTCGTGGTTCTGGGTATGCACGGAACACACTTAAAACACAAATTACCGTCTTCAATTATCAGTTTTCAAATAACAAGACATTAAGAATAGTCATACACAGACATTTTGACAACATGACTCTATACTGGACAAATTATATTGTATAAATGGTTATGTGGTGTATATTACTATGCTTTAACATGGTTCTAATATGCTAATTATTAGTTTGATAAACTATACCTGGCAATGCATGTTGTTGTTATTTTTGCATGTTTCTTTATATCCCTCATTTTATCACTTACTTAGATCGCTATTGACGACCCTGAGTTTGTTTGCTCAGATTTTAATCCAGATACTCCACAGGAGCAGGAGTACTTCGAGCATATCGGAGATCTCCAGTAGGCAGTTAGCTTTCTCTATATCTGAGAAGACTTTTATAGTTATGTTTTCTATTGTTTCTTTTATGTTGTGATAAGTGAAAACCTTGGTGACATTTAGTATCTATTTTCTTCTAGCTGGAATAATTGATAAATCTTATTATTTGAATTAATGTACTGAGGCTTAATATATTTGTTTTGAAAATTTGTCGCCGACTCTCGTCACTTACCCTTTTTTATGAGTATTATGGTTGCGGGGCGTGACAAAATATATATTCATTGTAATTGCTAGCTAGATATCATATAAAAAGTATATCAATACAATTGCTAACTAGATACCAATATATCAAAAACAAAAACATGATATCAAAACTAGATCTCAAAATAAAACAAAATATATGCATAAAACTAAATACATGCATATACAAACTAATCTTTATCCCCCTTTTTGTCAATCATCAATAAAGGGACAAAAGACCAATTAGTAACATATATCAATTGATAAAAAAAAGAAAATATTTTGATACCAAAAAAAATATACCAATTGAAAAATAACATAGATATCATATAAAGTATACCAATTGAAAAAAACAATATGGATATCATAATAATTATATCAATTGAATATAAATAATCCATGATACAATTCTTTTAAATACTAAATCATTTTGCAATGTAGATACCAATTGTAAACAATTGATACCAATACGAAAAATATAAGCATTTTCTAAAGCAAAATATTTTTTCCAAAAAGAGTGGGAGCACGATAACGATTGAAAATAAAATTAAGAATTTTTCTCCCCTTTTTGAAATACCATAAAAATAATGCAAAAGCTTGTAAAACATACCAATTAACATTTAGAACTAAATCAAGTTTAGCATAAAACAAATTGTGCTATAAAACATGTATGTATAAATATTTTTAATTTAGTACAGAAATCATATATATGTATGTATGATCAATTTAAATACCAATTGAAATATGATACCAATTGAGATATGATGTAAACATATATAAGAAAACATGAGTATACAAAATGAATATCATTAGAATCATGTATAACTCATAACATCCGCCCTATCATGCACATGTTTAAAAAGATATACAATAAGAGCATACAAGGCATGGACGCCCAACCAACCGCCCTTATAAAGTAAAGTTTTTAAAATAATATTTTGAAAATATTTTAACATAGGTTGAAAACTCTACCAATTAAAGAATAAAGATTAGTTTAAAGATAATTTTGATAACTAGTACGAAATCCTTCAAGTAAGGAAGAAAACACACACACACACACACACACACACACACACATATCAATGAAAACATGCTAACTACACAAAAATTGACACTCAAACAACTATAAAGCACATAGATTCTCATGAATCTAGAATCATGAGTAAACAAAAGAAATCAAGTGCACAAAAATCATGTAATCAACACATGCATGGAGATAAAGCAATGAAGCTCAATATCATCAAAAACATATGGAATTCCTTTTTCACAAACATGAAACTATAAATCATGAAAAAATTCTATTTCATCAAAAACTTAGAAACTTCAAGGCATATGTATGTGTTGTCAAAATTAAAGCATACATATTATCCAAATATGAATTGAGTCCATAAACGAGTATATGGCATATAAACCAAGTGACTCAAGGATAGAATATGTATATCTAATAGTTTTGACAAAATTTATATATACATGAAGCTAAACACTTTCAAGAAAACATATACAAAGGTGAAATAAAAAATGAAGGAGTACAAGTATAAATGCAAGAATCATCAAAACTAAGTTATACAAGTATATGTAATGAATTCACATAAGCAATAAAGCATGTAAACATAATAATTAAGTGTAGCTCACTAATTGTACAAGTATAATCGCAAGTTTAACAAATATTACATCTAAATATGTAATCAAAACATAAAGCATAAAAATACCAAAACCTGATTTAAAAACAAATGTAATCATTAGTATAAATGCAAGTGTTATTAGAACTAGGATATATACAATAGCTAAACTATAGTGAGAACATAAATATATAAGTCCATATAAGCATGAGTTTATCTCAAATATTATATATGTATATCACAAGTCTAATAATCATTACATTTAATCTTAATGAGCATGAAAATCTTAATATGCTAAAAACATTGAATCAAACAAGTATATAAACATAAACAAAATATGAAGAATAGAGATAGTTACCAAATCAACGAACTAGTCTCTATGTCTCCAAAAACTTGGTGGTCCTCCCACTAAAACTTCTTTGATAGCGATGCATCTAATGTTGTGTCCATTTTATCTCAAATGCATCTACCACCAAGGCACTAATACTCTCACGTCTTGTGAGAGCTCACACCTACATCAAAGGAAATAGGAGTAGTTTTTGGTGCCCAAACTTTCTTGGGTCCATATGGGGGTTAGTACCTCTCATAACCCAAACATGTTTACTTGCAAAATTTAAATCATTTAACCTATCATAACAAAATTTTGCAAGGTGGCCCTTATGACCACAATGTGTACACTCTAGCATATAAGGTGTCATGTGTGTGAACATGAGAAGCATATGTATGCCGTTGAGGGTGTGCATGCAATTTTGGAACATGTTCCTTGTGAAACATGAATTTTAATCTCTTATGGTTCATAGCACATTGGCTCAAAATGGAGACCAAACAATCTGCACTCGTTTTCAACTCACAAATATCATTTTCAATAGAAGAAGAAGTGGAGCAATCATGAGACACACAATTCTTATCATTTGGAGATAAAGCAATGGAAGAATGACAAGATTGGGACTCAAAATCAATTTTCAAATAAACATTTTCTTTTGAAATAAAATCCAATTCTTTTGAAATCAAAACAATTTTGTTTTTCAAAGAATCGTTCTCTTTTAAAAAAAAATCAAGTCTTGAAGAAAAAATCTCATTTTTCTTTAAAACATCATCCAAATTATTTTCATTTTTTAAAAACTCATTTTCATTTAAAACAAGATTAAGTTAGATTTTCAAGGAATCCCTTTCACTCGAAACCTCAACCTTCTCTGTTAAAACAAGATCGAGTTTTGAAAACAAAGTCTCATTTTTCTTCTTTAATTCAAAACTAATTTTTCAAAGCTTTATATTTTGAGAGCAAGTTTTCACAAAACATAGAAAACTCTTCATTCGAAGCATGAGCATCCATACTACTATCATGATCATCGAAAGAGCAAGCACAATCATCAAGATGAGAATCCGAATTTACCTCAAGGGAGTCATTCCTTTGGACCATGTAGCAAGCTTGGTCGAACTAATCTACTATCAGTTCTCTCTCAACATCCTGTGAAACTTGTTTCCTAGGAGAGATCAAAGTGTTCCACACTGCAAAAGCGGAATCACAATGAGAAATCATAGATAAGTAATATTTATTAGTGATTGCCTAAGTGCAATCAATACTTGTGCATTAGCCACTAAGTACTTGCCACTATCAACAAAAGATTTCTTGGTAGTGGCAAGATACACATGCAATCCTAGGGATTTAAGGTAAGCACTCATCTTAAATTTTCACATATCAATGTTGGAGACATCAAATATGGGTGGTACAAGATAATTCATGAGTGTAAATACTATGTGTGCAAAGCAAATAGCTAGATTAGCAAAATGAGGATCACTCCAAGGTGGTTAAACCGAATATCAGGAGCACTGGCTCTAATACCAATTGAAAATACACTTAGAAAGGAGTGAATAGGTGTAGTGCTAATCTATATGACAAATAATACGGAATTAAAACTTCTATACTAACAGACAATGTATAACTAAAAGTGAGTCCGAATTTCCCGTGAAGAGCTCTGAAACTTTTCCTCATGGTTCCTCTAAATTATGCGTTGAGATGCCTCAATAGCTCTCTTGGTTGAATACTAGTGTGAGCACACAAACAATAACTAGCATGAATAGATACGAGCACAATGCATGATATTGATTAGTACTCAATATTGCATATTTTACATCATAACTCCCATGCATAATACAAATAAATAAGTGATTTTTACTCCTCTTCTCTACTTATTTGCAGGTACACAATTAATGGAGAGATATTCAAATAATCACTTAATTAACACTAATTAAGTGATTAATTAAAAGATAAAGGATAAAGCCAAATCTCAATCCAGATCTAGATCCGCGCAACAAACAGAGAATCCAAGTGGTCCACGTGGATAACCACTTCCCAACTGACCTGTACCAGAAAGATCTGGACCAACGGCCCAGATCTTGCCGCGTGGCGCGACTTGGGCGCGGCAATCTTGTGGCCGTTGAGCCCCGGATTTTGTGGCAACAACCTTGCTTCTGGATGCTTCTCAGTTCTCCTATAAATACCCCATGAAGACCTGCGAGCTGAGACTGATCAGAGAAGAGAGAGAGATTAGTGAATAGATTGTAATTTTGTTAGGTTTTGTTTAGGATTTTTAGTTCTCTCTAGGATCTTCTCCTCCCTAGATTTCATTGCAAGAGAGATTTGTATGAGAGAGAGAGCTTGTATCAACAAGGAGTGACAACTTGGAGCTATACAAGGATTGATCCATTCTCTACATATCTACTTGAGCTTGATTCTAGTTTGTCTTCTTCACTTGCTTTTATTTTGCTTTGTTACTTGCTTTGTTAATTTCTAGCAATTTATTCATGCTTTGTTTTCTTTTTGTAATGGCTTGTAGTAGCTAATTCCTTCTCCATGAACTAGCTAACTACTACCTTGCTAACTCCTAACTCATGGGTGATTGCTTTACTTCATCTTGCAATTTGTATGGTTTTCTCTTCTCCGATGGGTTTCTTTTCATTTCTTGGCAAGATCTAGTTGTAATTCTCCATATGATTCATGTGTGCCTCACTTGGAGCCTAGTCTTCGAACTAGTGCCTTGATGGAACATGGACATGGAAGCACCAATATGCTATTTGATGTATAACTTCACTACTTCCATTAGTGAATGTTGTATGTTCTTCATTTGCATCACTTGAGTGTAGCTCTTTTGATTCCATTAGTGAAAGTCTATTTGTAGGCCTATGACCATCTATGGAGGCTATAAGACAAGTCCAAGAATGTTTCCCCATCATCCATATGAGAAGGTAATTAGACCACAAGCAAGACACATCCATGCCGATGAATCAACATGAGGCACGCATCACTATCACGGAGTTTAGTAAGTCTTTAGCAAGGTAGTTAAGGTTAGCTAGTCATGGATTTCTTGCATTCAAAGTTTTCTTGATTTTACTTTCTTTTTAGTTGTTAGTTCAAATCCATCTCAATCTTGATTTCTCCCGATTTCCACCATGAACATAGCCATCCTTTCTTTTATTTGTTTTTCTTTTGATTCTTTATTCTTGTAAACAAAGAAGAGTTCTCGTTTTATCTTCTCACGTGTATCGTAACGTTTCTACACTAGCTCTCCCTGAGATCCGACTCGGTATAGCCCTATGCTATAGCGGAGATAAGAAAGGGTACATCAATCACATTCTATACATATAATAAGTACACACATTTCTCGTCTAATCAATTAATGGCGCCGTTGCCGGGGAGAGCGACGGTATTATTTTTAAAAGTGAGAAACTAAACTATAATTCTTCTCTGTTGCAGGTACAGGAGAAGAAAACAGGAAACTATTCACAGCAGAATCATATAAGTGGACCTGGGACTCTGCTCAAGAAAGCAGAGCCCAGGATCCCTCTGGAGTGCCGCGGATCCACAAGCTTTGCCGTGGAAACGCGGCACAACAGAGTGCACTTCTAACCAAATTTTTGCAGGGGCTTCTGCTCTGCAAGATACTGCTGCCTATATACTTCATTTCCTGTATACTTCACTGTATTCCTGTTAATTAATTCAACAGTAAGAAATTGGTTGATAATTGCTAAAAAATTGTTAGACATCTTGCATTATAGGCACGTGTCTTTTAATTACTTTAAATTTACTGTTGAAGAGTGCGTGGGACAAGGTACGTGATTCATTGCATATAGACTAAGACTCACTCTTTGTTTGATTTTTCTTACTTGGAGTGAACCTTGTTTGTTTCTATATCGTACACTTGCACAATTAATTCTAAGGGCAATTCCTGTAAATAACATAAGGTGGGGGAGGTCATTACCCTTTCCTTAGCCCGGAAATCATTTTCCCCACATACTCACAATCCTAAGCTTGTAAATAAAATTTGATAGACGTTGGCCCTAGGGACATCCGGACTCACTTAGGAGATTATCCTAAGGGGAAAAGTGTTGGAAATTGACTTCTGTAAAATCGGTGTCTAGGAAAGGGGTTAAGGGCCGAAAGCCCGAAGGTTGTTGGTTACTTAATTAAGGAACGTCTTCGGACGGAAAACCTCCCAACGACTTTACCCTTCCCTGGCTGATTTGCTTATAGTCAAGGTCTACACTAAACCTCCTGTGGACAGTCTATTTAGGAGTCATCTAGGACCAGAAACCCTAGACAAGCTTGGATTGATTTTTTCTTTTGTTGTTTGTTATTTTTCTTTTTTCGCTGGTGTGATCGGTGCACGTTGTTTGTGATTGTATATACAATAGTGGTTTTGTGATCCTAATTCTACACTTGCACTTACACAACCACTTCATCATGACCAACAACGTCTCACTTCAGGATCGATTTTATCCGATTCGCACCTCCATTCCTTCATGCATTCTTCTCCCCGAGCCTAATGGAAATCATTTTGAGCTGAAACCACAATTCATTAGTACACTTCCCCGATTCCATGGTCTTGAGTCTGAGGACGCGTACCTCTTTATTCGTGAGTTTGAAGAGGTATGCCAAATGATGAGAATATCCCAACTTTCTGAGGATGCTGTTAGGTTACGGTTCATACCGTTTGCACTTAAGGATTTAGCTAAGAAATGGCTTTATAGTCTTCCTGTCAGTTCCATATCTTCATGGGATGATTTTGTTAAGGTCTTTCTTAGGAAATTCTATTCTATCCACAAAACAGCCCTCATGAGAAAAAACATAATGCAATTCAAGCAAGAACAAAATGAACCTTTCTGGAAATATCTTGAGCGTTTCAAAGACCTCTTAGCCCTATGTCCCCATCACGGCATAGAGAAATGGCGGCTATGCCAGATTATCTATGATGGATTAAATTACCAAACGAAAACCTTTTAGAATCCATGTACCAGGGGAAATTTTTGAAAAAAGATGAACATCAGGGGTGGGATCTCTTTGAAACCCTAGCTGAGAAAACCATTCAGTGGGAGTCATGCCCTGATAAACCGACTCCCACCACTTCCAGAACTGGTACACAATCCAAAGAATCCTCTCTAGCTACAGAAACCAAGATCACACAATTAATGAAGAGGATAGAACTGCTTGAGTCAAAAGGGAATTCTGTGGTCAACCAGGTCAACCCATTGCCTTTGATTAAACCAGGTTGCACCAACTGTCATGACCTTAGCCATGTCTTTGAGGAGTGTCCATTTTATCAGCCCCAACCATTTCAGGAGAACATGAATGCAGCATTTACCAGACCCCCATACTCCAATACTTACAATTCAGGATGGCAGAACCATCCAAATTTTCCATGGAGTCAGTCTGGTACTGAGCATCATATGCCACCACTTCCACATCTGTACAATGCTCAGTTTCATCCATCCAGTTTCGATCAGAATTCACTGTATGTTCATCCATCTCAAAGTCCACCACAGTTATATCAGTCATATCAGGACCCACCACCATATTACCAATCACAGTTCCAATCTCCATATCCTCAACATCCACCCCAAAATAATTCTGAAATATCTGAGTTGAAACAAATGATAGAAACCTTAACAAAGAACCAGCAACAGGAGTTGAATGAAATGAAGGTTCAGATCAAGCAATTGGCTGAGAATCAAAAAGGACTGTTCTTAAGCCAGCCATTGCTAAATCCCAAAGTTGAAAATTCAGGACCCAGTCACTGTCATGCCATTCATACCCTGAGATCTGGTAAACAAGTTGACAATAAGATTTCTAGTCCACAATCTCATCCAGTACCAAAGCAAACTCCTCATGTCCCAATATCACCAACTTTTGACAAACCATCCTCTAGTACAGAGCCCTCCACTTCCAAAGCCAAAGGAAAGAAAAGGTAGATGAGCAACCTTATAAGCCTAGAGTACCATATCCAAATAGGCTTCTAAATAATAAGTCAAATGCTCACATGGAGAAAATAAAAGAAACATTCAATAAGGTCCAAATTAATGTCCCTCTTCTTGATGCCATTCAACAAGTGCCATCATATGCCAAATTTTTGAAGGAAATGTGCACCAAGAAGAGAAAGACCCAAGTCCCTAAAAAAGTCTTCCTTGCATCATCCATTAATGAGCTGCTCACTGGTCCAATTCCTGTAAAATACAAAGACCCAGGGAGCCCCACCATTTCATGCATCATAGGACAGACTACAATAAATAGGGCACTTCTTGATTTGGGGGCCAGTATCAATCTCCTACCTTTCTCTGTGTACCAACAATTGGGGTTAGGTGATCTTCTCCCGACCCAAATGACCATTCAATTGGCTGACCGCTCTGTTACTAAACCCAAGGGGGTAATTCAAGATGTCCTTGTCAAAGTTGGAGAATTCTTTTATCCAGTTGACTTTGTTGTCCTTGAAACAAAACCAGTGTCAAATTCCAATCAAAGGGCACAAATTCCTGTCATTCTGGGTCGACCATCCCTGGCTACTGCAAATGCAATCATTAATTGCCGGAATGGATCAATGAGGTTGACTTTTGGTAACATGACACATGAACACAATGTCTTCCACACACAGCCTCACAAAACAAAAGATCAAACATTTGAGGTTAGCTTCATTAGTAACAATTGTGAGGAGGAAGGTGAAGATCCAAAAGATGAGTCACAACCTTGTGATTCTCTTATCCGAGTACCCTTTAAAAAGGGGAAAGTTGATATCTTCACTTTCAATGAGCCAACTGAGACTGTATTTGAACCTCCAATTGATATATCATTTGAAGACTTGTTTGCTGATGAGATCATGTGCTTAGATGAGTCAACTCGGGTAAGTTAGCTAATTGTCCACTTCCGGATGTTGACTTGAGCTTTGAAGAATTATATGGAGAGGAGTTAAAATTTCTAAACACTGGAAGTGATGAGATTCTGAGTGAGAGTGGTGATAAGGACTTTGTGTGTGAACGATGTGGTGGAAAGAGTATGAATGAAAATAACAACAAATTGAAACTGGAATCACCTAGGGTAAGAACAATTCAGACCGTTTCCCAATGGAGTTCAAGAAAGAGAACACATTGGAACGATGGGAAACGGGCCAGAGGGAAGCGACCAAAAACCCAGGTGAGAGTTACATTTGTATATTCCTTGTAAATAATTTTTCCTACCTCTTACCTGTTTCATGCATACATTTACCATAATGCATTGAGGACAATGCATGAAATAAGTGTGGGGGAGGGTTTACTAACATAGGATTTTCTTTTCTTTATAGGATTTTTATTTTTTAGGACTTTTATTTTTCTTTTTAGGTCTTTTATTTTTAGATTTTATCTCTTTTCTATTTTTAGATTTTATCTTTTTTCTAGATTTTCCATTTTCTTTCTAGATTTTGCTTTTCTTTTAGAAGAATATAAATAAAAAAAAAATAATAAATAAAAAAATAAACAAAAATAAAAACTTTTTAAAATAAGAAACAAAGTTTTGCTCTATTTTTAAGAAAATTAAGATGTATCTTAGAGATTAAGAAAGCCTTAATTATGACATCTTAAACCTAGTTGAAATAATAGATCTTGTTTGAAAATTATAGGCTAAGTAAGTAAAATTGAGGAGATATTTTTATCTTGCATTTTTTGCCTTAGATAATATGCCCTTTACACTTACACATTTCTTGGGATGGAAACAAAGACCAAAAATGCCATATATATATATATATATAAAAAAAAAAAAAGAGAAAAAGAAAAAAAAGAAAAAAAATATATATATATAAATAAAAGATCACTTATTAAGCTGGGAAATTGTGCCTCAAGAAGCATGATGACTCACGCCTAACAGTGATCTCACTTATTAAGCTAGGTAATTGTGCCTCAAGAAGCATGATTATTCACGCCTAACGGTGATTAAGAATAATCCCTCTTAGTTTTGTGGCCTTTTTCATTCGAGTCCTTAAACCCGAGGGATGTTTCCTCATCTGGTGCCCTAAGACCATCTGGTTTGGGAGTCATCGGTTATAGGCTCGCTACATGGGTGAATTAGAAAGCCTAATAAAACTAAGGGAAGAAAAAGAAAAAAAGAATATATATATATATAAATAAATAAATGGCTTTATGGTTGGAGTTGAAATCCCGAGAAATTTTCACTTACACGGTGTGCATATTATCTAGGTTTTATGAAAGATAAAAGTATTCAATCCAATTTTGAATTCTTACCTTAATTAAAAACAAGATCTTGCATGGATACTAAGTTTAAGGAAGAATGATTATAGGTGGACTTATGACCTAGGATCACTTATATTTTCGCAAAAATAGTTCGTAAACTTGTCTCTTATTCAAAATGCGTTTTCGAAAATACTAACATTTGTCTTCTTTCTTTATGGATTTTGTGGGTGTAATCCGCTGAAAACCCTCAGGAGACAACACTCCTCCTCTAGGGTAACCTAGAGGTTTAACGGCTTGTTGCACATGCTCAGTGCAATCGCGTCACCTGCGAAAGTGGTGTAATAAACTTGTAGCTTAGATTTTATTTTCTTTTTCTTTGTTTTGCTCGGGACGAGCAAACGAATAAGTGTGGGGGTGTGATTAGTACTCAATATTGCATATTTTACATCATAACTCCCATGCATAATACAAATAAATAAGTGATTTTTACTCCTCTTCTCTACTTATTTGCAGGTACACAATTAATGGAGAGATATTCAAATAATCACTTAATTAACACTAATTAAGTGATTAATTAAAAGATAAAGGATAAAGCCAAATCTCAATCCAGATCTAGATCCGCGCAACAAACAGAATCCAAGTGGTCCACGTGGATAACCACTTCCCAACTGACCTGTACCAGAAAGATCTGGACCAACGGCCCAGATCTTGCCGCGTGGCGCGACTTGGGCGCGGCAATCTTGTGGCCGTTGAGCCCCGGATTTTGTGGCAACAACCTTGCTTCTGGATGCTTCTCAGTTCTCCTATAAATACCCCATGAAGACCTGCGAGCTGAGACTGATCAGAGAAGAGAGAGAGATTAGTGAATAGATTGTAATTTTGTTAGGTTTTGTTTAGGATTTTTAGTTCTCTCTAGGATCTTCTCCTCCCTAGATTTCATTGCAAGAGAGATTTGTATGAGAGAGAGAGCTTGTATCAACAAGGAGTGACAACTTGGAGCTATACAAGGATTGATCCATTCTCTACATATCTACTTGAGCTTGATTCTAGTTTGTCTTCTTCACTTGCTTTTATTTTGCTTTGTTACTTGCTTTGTTAATTTCTAGCAATTTATTCATGCTTTGTTTTCTTTTTGTAATGGCTTGTAGTAGCTAATTCCTTCTCCATGAACTAGCTAACTACTACCTTGCTAACTCCTAACTCATGGGTGATTGCTTTACTTCATCTTGCAATTTGTATGGTTTTCTCTTCTCCGATGGGTTTCTTTTCATTTCTTGGCAAGATCTAGTTGTAATTCTCCATATGATTCATGTGTGCCTCACTTGGAGCCTAGTCTTCGAACTAGTGCCTTGATGGAACATGGAGATGGAAGCACCAATATGCTATTTGATGTATAACTTCACTACTTCCATTAGTGAATGTTGTATGTTCTTCATTTGCATCACTTGAGTGTAGCTCTTTTGATTCCATTAGTGAAAGTCTATTTGTAGGCCTATGACCATCTATGGAGGCTATAAGACAAGTCCAAGAATGTTTCCCCATCATCCATATGAGAAGGTAATTAGACCACAAGCAAGACACATCCATGCCGATGAATCAACATGAGGCACGCATCACTATCACGGAGTTTAGTAAGTCTTTAGCAAGGTAGTTAAGGTTAGCTAGTCATGGATTTCTTGCATTCAAAGTTTTCTTGATTTTACTTTCTTTTTAGTTGTTAGTTCAAATCCATCTCAATCTTGATTTCTCCCGATTTCCACCATGAACATAGCCATCCTTTCTTTTATTTGTTTTTCTTTTGATTCTTTATTCTTGTAAACAAAGAAGAGTTCTCGTTTTATCTTCTCACGTGTATCGTAACGTTTCTACACTAGCTCTCCCTGAGATCCGACTCGGTATAGCCCTATGCTATAGCGGAGATAAGAAAGGGTACATCAATCACATTCTATACATATAATAAGTACACACATTTCTCGTCTAATCGGATATAAAGAGAGAGTTGAGAGATAGCCAATCGCAAACACAAGGATATGTTTTGAGGTTTGAGCCACCACTTTGAAAAGCACACCTAGAGGGGGGGTAAATAGGTGTACATGCTAATCTAGAAACTAAATGCGCTAAATGCGGAAGCTAATGCAAATTTTGCAACACACTTAGTACAACACACAAGTGTAGCCGAATTCCCCGTGAAGGGCTCTGGACTAACTCCTCTTGATTCCCTTGAATGGGTTGAGGTGCTATGTGAAGCTCTTGTGGTTAAGTATAAGTGAGGCACACACAAATAACCAAGCATACACAAGATATAGCAATATGAAATATGCAAGGTACAATGCAAGCAATGTATGATATGAATAATGAATGATGCTTTGCACAATTAAGAGAGAGAGTTGAGAGACAAGTGGATCAAATGCAAAGGCCAAGATATGTTTCGAGGTTCGAGCACCCAGCTCTACATCCCCGCCTACACCACCGTGTAGGATTTCCAATCCACTATCTCTCACCGAGGGAACCTCTACCGAAGAGGATTTGTTACAACACAAGGAGTACCGAACTCCTCTCTCAAACACCGCCTCACAACCGAGGGGTAGGCCCGTAGCGATATAACAAACACAAACTCCTCTACCGAAGAGGGTTTACAAACCAAACTCCACCTCTCACTAGAGGGAGCAAACCACAAGCCTCAACCTCTACCAAAGAGGGAGCAAACCAATCACCCGATCAACCTCTACCGAAGAGGGATACAACAAGTGCAAGGGTGTTTACAACTAGTGGTTTCTTTCAATCACAAACAATCTCTCTTTCTTTTCTCTTTTCCACAAAACAAGATCCTAAATAGATTAGGATAGAAGATAAGCTCAAGTATGGAAAACAAGTGTTTTGATCAAAGAAAAACTCTTGGGAAAATACCAAATGGATATGGAAATGAAGAACAATAAACTAGTTTCCAAAAACCTATTTTCCTTGAAAATAACAAACACTTGAAAACAAATAAGATTGATCTTTTGGCACTAAAACTCTTTTAAAAACTTGTTTAAAACACTGAAGAAGTCAGGAAATTTTAGCTCTCAAAATCTTATCAAAACAGCCCAAGAGTTGGGGTATTTATAGCCCCAAAATAAAATTAGCCGTTAGGCTGATGTGGCAGCCTGACAGGCTTGGCGGTCGGCCGCCCGGTCGACCGTCAACGGTCAAAAATGTGACCGTTGGGCAAACCCAGTCGACCGCCCGGTCGACCCAAATAAACAGAGAGCAGAGCTCTCAGACCCGGTCGACCCGGACAGTCGACCGAGCTTGTACAAGTCTGTGCACGTCGGTCGACCTCACGGGTCGACCGGCCCTTGGTGCGGTTGACCCATACGGTCGACCGACCTGGCTTGTCAGCACAAGCCTGGGTCAGAATCTGGGTTAAAACATATTTTGAAAAATCTTTTAATAACTTGTAAAAATCCCAAAAATGTTTTTACCATATTGCATTGATATATAAACATGTGATAAGTATAACTACTCAAATATCAAGCATATGAAACCTTTTTTGTTTCTTAACATTTTTACCAAAAACCAAAACATGTATTTTTATCAAACTTGGATTTTTCTATACATGAATAGGATAGTCAAAATAAGTTTGTCTAGGAAGTTAAAAGCATGTATGTATATCTAGAACATATCTAATATACATAAAAACTATTTAAACTTGTTTTGATCAAACTATTCATGAAAATCAAATCCAAAACATAAAACTTGTGTATGTTGTGCACTTGAGCATATCAACTATACTAAGCTTTACAAATGGATCTAAACACACTATCTAAACTAGGATACCTAAGTCTTCTTGACGATCTCCATCTTCAAGTCGACTCGATCCCAAACCGTGATCCACCGAGTGCAAATGAGTAATCTTGAAGCTCGGGCACCGGAGTCACCATGTGAAGGCTTCCAAACTCCTCTTTTTGAAGCAATCACCAACTAATATCTTGCTTAATGATCTGAAACTAAAAACACAAGATTATTAGTAAACATAACTACATGAGTTAATCATCATCAAAACTAGGGTGGAAGGCCTTTGGGCCAACAATCTCCCCCTTTTTGATGATGACAAAACTCATGGAGTTATATATGCATGGATTAAAGTTAAGCTTCAAAGAAGCTCCCCCTTAACTCATGCATAAACAAATAAACAATAAATATGCAATGAATATTAAACATGAAACATGAAACATGCATATCTATGCATAAATAATAAAAGGTTCTACATACCAATGAAATGTTAAAACAAAACATACTCTAGAAACCAATTACAAAACATGCTCTAGATATCAATTAAAATTAAACTAAATTAAACTTAATAATTAAACTTAATATATGCAAAAACATAAACATGCATATATAAAACTCATAAACTCAAAATCTTTCTCCCCCTTTTTGTCAATCATCAACAAGGGGTAAAAACCAAAACAAAACAAAATCTTCTCTCTTTTTAATACAAAGAATCAATCTTCAATAAGGGGTAAAAAGCAAAACCAAATCAATAAATTTTTCTCCCCTTTTTGCTCGAAACAACGAATCAATAAAAATAATATTTTCCCCCTTTTTGTCTAAAACAAAAACAAAACCAAATAGGGGTGACAATCAATTAAGGTACCAATTGAAAGTATGTCAAAGAATAGCATCTTGATACCAATTGAAAAGAAACAAACAAAAATATTGATACCAATTTTAAGCAAAACACATGAAAATCTTGATACCAATTGAAATTAAACATAATAAATTTTGAATGTCTAAACAAAATTTTGATACCAATTGTAAATATCTTTCATTTTGAACATATGATACCAAATTTGAATTTTCAATCATAAAGTATGCGAGTACAAATACCAATTGAAAGACAAAATCAAATTTTCTCCCCCTTTATGAAATACAAACTAAAACAATGCTTAGGCTTGATACCAATTTAAAAGTAATCAATTGAAACAAAATTAAAGCTCAAGCACTAGCATAAACAAGATTTTGTGCTTAAAGATATAGGGATATAATAAGCACAAATAAAACATATATATATATATGAAAAATAGATATCAATAGAAATTGATATTCTTGGAATGAAACATACATACATACAAACATATATGAGTATACAAGAAATGTCAAGATTGATACCAATTGAAAGAATTCAATGATACCAATTGAAATAACAATAATATCAAATGTATATTTCATATTACCTAGCCTCCCAATCATGGTTCAAGTTTTAAATGATTTTCATTTTAAAGCATTCATGAACATGATCTCCCATCCATCCTCCCATTGAAGGTAGGGGTTTTCAAAAATAGATTTGAAAATAAGCTTTGTTTGAAAAACTCTACCAAAATGAAGAATACCGTAACTAGTTAAATGAAAAATCTTTTAAACTAGTACGAAATCCTTCAAGTAAGGAATAAACTAAAATAATTTTCATAAACACATGTAAATCACATAGCACTTAAAAAAACTCAATATTCAATAAAGTCCATACATGCTCATGAAAACATACTCATGAGAAATATTTTAAAAATGGTGAGTGTACAAGTAATGTGTGACATGGCATTATAAAATTTCCAATTAAGCTCAAAATTCCTTGAAACAAGAAAACATGAAAATCATTAAAACTCATTTAATCTTCAAGGTATATGTATGTCCTATACAAATTAAAGTATACATACATATCCAAACACAACGAGTCCACAAAGATATATGCATGAAGGCACTGGCTCAAAAAGGATGTATATGTATAATAATAATTTGGATAAAATGGACATATACATGAAGTTAAACATAAACACAAAAACATGAAACTTTAAATTTCCATTAAAACAAGTTTCATTTCAAGGCATATGTATGATTTGTCAAACATGAAGTATACATACATATCCCTAAGCACAATTGAGTCCATATGTATAGATTTGCATGAAAGGCAAATGACTCAAGGGGTATACATGTATATCTTAAAGTTTGGCAAAATTACACATATACATGAAATGAAAACTCATACACATAAAAACAAATCCAAAAATAGGAATACAAGTTTAAAATGTTATGAATCATCAAAACTAAACTATAGTAGCACATCTAATGGGTTCAAATAAGCAATCAAGCCCAAACATATATAGATTTATTTGTGGCCCACTATATGCACAAGTATAAATCCTAGTCTTAATGAAAACTAACACTTAAACAAATATTCAAATCATGAAGCATAAAACCAAGATATAAATCAATCAAGATAAGCATAAACATGATCATTATGTAAATCCACATGTCATTAGATTTATGATGTACATGATAGCTAATCAAATACGAGAACACAAAATAATAATCCATATTAAACATGGGTGTGTCAAATACTATACATGTATGTCAAGAATCTAATTTACATGGCATTTTCATACTAATCACTAAACAATGAAACATGCCATAAACAATGAATATAAAAAGCATGTAAACAATAAATAGGAGTTAGGGATCGTTACCAAAACCTAGAAGGTAACTTTCCTTGTCTCCAAAACATGGTGGTCCTCTCCACCAAACTCCCCTTGAAAGTGATGCATCCAATAGATTTCCATGAAGCTCGGAACGCATCCACTCTAAGGTACGGCAACTCTCACGTCATGTGAGAGCCCACACCTACATTAAACAAAGGAGGGGTGGTCTTTGGTACCCATACTCTTTTGGGTCCATGGGGGTTAGTACTTCTCTAACCCAAACAAACTTATTTGCTAAATTTGAAACATGTATACGATCATAGCAAAATTTAGCAAGGTGGCCCTTACGTTCACAATGTGTACAAGTGTACACATGAGCATACATAGTGTGATGGTGTCCGTGAGGAGCATGTGTATGCCGTGGAGGGTGTGCATGCATAATAGATGGAACTTGTTTCTTTCGAAACAAAGATTCCAAACGTGTATGTCCAACTACACATTGGCTCAAAGTGGAGCCCAAACAATCTGCACTCTTCTTAAGCATGGATATATCATTGTTGATCAAAGAAGAAGTGTGGCATGCAATAGGTGAAGTATGTGATACTACCCTAGCATGGCAAACATGTGAAGAAATATCATTTTTCAAAGATTTATTTTTATTTAAACAAATTTCTAATTCTTTTGAAATAAAATCAATTTCTCTTTCTAAAGAATCATTATCTCTTAAAACAAATTCAATTTTTGAAGACAAAACATCATTATTTTTCAAAAGAGTTTCACAATCATTTTTAGATTTTAAAAATTCATTTTCTTTTAGTGCAAGGTCAAGTTGAGATTTTAATGAATCCCTTTCATTAGAAATCTCCTCTTTCTCTTGCAAAACAATATCAAGTCTAGCAATCAAATTTTTATTTTCTTTTTCAATTTCTAGACTTTTCTTTTTCAAAATCTTATATTTTTCAATAAGTTTTTCACAAACAATAGATAGTTCTTCATTCAAAGCATGGGGATCAACAAAATCATTTGAAGAACTAGCATCATCATCATTATCTAAGTGGGTTTCTGAGTGTACCTCAAGGGAGCCATTCTCTTGGACCGTGTAGCATTGTTGTGGCTCGGATTCATCTCCACTAGATTCTTCCTCCGGTTGAATTGGCAATTGAAGCTTAGAGGTGGTGGTTGTTGTCAACTTGCTCCACACTGCAAAGGCGAAATCAAGATTAGAAACATGCATAAGATAATTTTTAGGTAGCGTGCTTCTAATGGCCTCAAGGGCTTGTGCATTGGCCCCTATATGCTTGCTATCACTAAGAAAGGATTCCTTGGTAATGGCAAGGTGAACCTTATGTCCTAGGGTTTGTAGGTACATGGACATCCTATACTTCCAAACAACAATGTTGGAAGGGTCAAAACTAGGTGGGGTCATGAAGTCCATGGCAAACTATATGAGTGTGCAAACAAGCAAATGCAAACAATAGATTAGCAAACAAATGGATCTCACTCCTAGGATGTTAAGCCTAAGTATCAGGAGCGTTGGCTCTGATACCAATTGAAAAGCACACCTAGAGGGGGGGTGAATAGGTGTACATGCTAATCTAGAAACTAAATACGCTAAATGCGGAAGCTAATGCAAATTTTGCAACACACTTAGTACAACACACAAGTGTAGCCGAATTTCCCGTGAAGGGCTTTGGACTAACTCCTCTTGATTCCCCTTGAATGGGTTGAGGTGCTATGTGAAGCTCTTGTGGTTAAGTATAAGTAAGGCACACACAAACAACCAAGCATACACAGATATAGCAATATGAAATATGCAAGGTACAATGCAAGCAATGTATGATATGAATAATGAATGATGCTTTGCACAATTAAGAGAGAGAGTTGAGAGACAAGTGGATCAAACGCAAAGGCCAAGATATGTTTCGAGGTTCGAGCACCCAGCTCTACATCCCCGCCTACACCACCGTGTAGGATTTCCAATCTACTATCTCCCACCGAGGGAACCTCTACCGAAGAGGATTTGTTACAACACAAGGAGTACCGAACTCCTCTCTCAAACACCGCCTCACAACCGAGGGGTAGGCCCGTAGCCGATACAACAACCACAAACACCTCTACCGAAGAGGGTTTACAAACCAAACTCCACCTCTCACTAGAGGGAGCAAACCACAAGCCTCAACCTCTACCAAAGAGGGAGCAAACCAATCACCCGATCAACCTCTACCGAAGAGGGATACAACAAGTGCAAGGGTGTTTACAACTAGTGGTTTCTTTCAAACACAAACAATCTCTCTTTCTTTTCTCTTTTCCACAAAACAAGATCCTAAATAGATTAGGATAGAAGATAAGCTCAAGTGTGGAAAATAAGTGTTTTGATCAAAGAAAAACTCTTGGAAAAATACCAAATGGATATGGAAATGAAGAACAATAAACTAGTTTCCCAAAAACCTATTTTCCTTGAAAATAACAAAACACTTGAAAACAAATAAGATTGATCTTTTGGCACTTAAAACTCTTTTAAAAACTTGTTTAAAACACTGAAGAAGTCAGAAAATTTTAGCTCTCAAAATCTTATCAAAACAGCCCAAGAGTTGGGGTATTTATAGCCCCAAAACAAAACTAGCCGTTAGGCTGATGTGGCAGCCTGACAGGCTTGGCGGTCGGCCGCCTGGTCAACCGTCAACGGTCAAAAATGTGACCGTTGGGCAAACCCGGTCGACCGCCCGGTCGACCCAAATAAACAGAGAGCAGAGCTCTCAGACCCGGTCGACCCGGACAGTCGACCGAGCTTGTGTCTGCCAGACGTGCACAAGTCTGTGCACGTCGGTCGACCTCACGGGTCGACCGGCCCTTGGTGCGGTCGACCCATACGGTCGACCGACCTGGCCTGTCAGCACAAACCTGGGTCAGAATCTGGGTTAAAACATATTTTGAAAAATCTTTTAATAACTTGTAAAAATCCCAAAAATGTTTTTACCATATTGCATTGATATATAAACATGTGATAAACATTTCTACTCAAATATAAATCATATGAAACCATTTTTATTTCTTAACATTTTTACCAAAAACCAAAACATGTATTTTTATCAAACTTGGATTTTTCTATACATGAATAGGATAGTCAAAATAAGTTTGTCTAGGAAGTTAAAAGCATGTATGTATATCTAGAACATATCTAATATACATAAAAACTATTTAAACTTGTTTTGATCAAACTATTCATGAAAACCAAATCCAAAACATAAAACTTGTGTGTGTTGTGCACTTGAGCATATCAACTATACTAAGCTTTACAAATGGATCTAAACATACTATCTAAACTAGGATACCTAAGTCTTCTTGACGATCTCCATCTTCAAGTCGACTCGATCCCAAACCGTGATCCACCGAGTGCAAATGAGTAATCTTGAAGCTCGGGCACCGGAGTCACCATGTGAAGGCTTCCAAACTCCTCTTTTTGAAGCAATCACCAACTAATATCTTACTTAATGATCTGAAACTAAAAACACAAGATTATTAGTAAACATAACTACATGAGTTAATCATCATCAAAACTAGGGTGGAAGGCCTTTGGGCCAACACGCTTTACATTCCCGCATTCACACAGAAGGATTTTCATTATCCACAAAGGATCTTTCATAAAGGGACCTCCACCAAGGAATTAGAACTTTACAAATAAGGAGTACACAACTCCAACTCTTTCATACCTCTACACAAGAGGGTAGGCACAAAGCCAGGCACAAACCCAAGCACAAAGCAAAGAAAAGTTTACAACTTGGTGATCCCAAAGATCACAAACACAACTTGGTGATCTCAAAAGACCACAAACAAAACCTCTCACAAACAAGATTCTAAAGGATAGATTTGCAATGAAAAGCTCAAGTATATGAGTGAACAACGATTTTAGCAAAGATATACAAAGAGAAAACACTTAGAAAAACTTTAGAAATGATATAGAAATATAGAACAACAAACTAGAATCCCAAAATTTGTTTTCTTTTGATTTTCAAAAATTTTGAAACTAATAAAGATTTTGATTTTGAAGCACAAAAACATGTTTAAAAACTTGTTGTTGAAAACTAGTAGAAGATAGGAATTTTTCTCTCAAAAACCTTGTGAAAACTGGCTAAGAGAACCCAATTTATAGGGTTCAGAAAACTAGCCGTTGGAGGCAGAATCAAGGCTAAACTGGCATGTCGGTCGATCGCGCGGTCGACCGGCCGAGCGGTCGACCGACCAACGGTCAGATTTCTGATCGTTGGGGTTGCCAGTCGACCGCCCAGTCGACCGACCCAGGCACAAAGAGGATTAACCCTCTGTCGGTCAATTGCTTCGTTGACCGGCCCCAACAGAAACATGGGCCATGCCAGTTGGTTGACCGGTCGATCGACTGATCGATCGACCGCTCCTTCCTACAGTCGACTGGTCAGTCGACCAAGCTAAGGTTATGGGCTCGTAAACATTTCTGTGCACGTCGATCGACCTCCCAGTCGACCGGTCGGTCGATTGCAAGCAGGCCAAACTCAAAATTTTTGGGATAAAAACTTGGACTATGAACCCATAAAAATTCATTAAATCCCAATAAATTTCACAAAAATAAGTTCATATAAATTAATTGAAGTCCAATTATGTGTGATCAAGAATCAACACATATTACAAACATGTGAACTATTTTTGAGGTAAATAAATTTAAGCATAAACCAAAAACTGTATTTTCAAAAATCATACTTTTGAATTGAAAATTTGATTTTTCTTCAAACTTGTATAAATAAAAAAAAAAGATATTGAACACTTTTCAAGCATAGTGTGTATAGATAGAATCCAGTACGCATAGTAAATGATGTATACTTGTTTTTGACAATAAATATCAAAAAAAGTTTTGATAAAAACAGAACTTAAGCACGTGAACTATATACATCAAAATAAGTTTTTCTAAACATATGAATCATAAATATATATGGATGAAATCTAATATACATATAAATCAAGTAAACTTGTTTTGATGATCTGAAACTCAAAATGTATACATGTTAAATCAAAACACAAAACTTAAAACATGTTACTATGAGTTTTGTGTAAACCAAGTAAACATAAACTTTTAAAATGAAATAATTAAACAAACAAAAACTATAAATCTTATGTGTGTATATACACTTTAGCAATTTAAAACTATTATACCCTTATACAAGATCTAGACTAAACAAACTTAGATACAAGTCTTCTTGTCGATCGTCTTCTCCAAGACGACTCGATCCAAACATGATCCAAAGAGCTTGACTCTATCTCGAGTACTTGATGCAATCTTGATGCGCGATCTCTTGAATCAACACGTGATAGCTCTGAAACTTGACTCGAGTCTTTGTAGAAGCTAAATACCAACTATGATCTTGACCTATATCTGAAAGTTAATAAATATAAGATCATTAGTAATATAATTTCATAAGTTAGTCATCATCAAAACTATGTTGAAAGGACTTTGGGCCAACAGGATACACTCCAACCCCACTTTTATATCCCCCACTAAATATAAAGGAAGCCTTTCTCTCTCTTTAAATTTAGAGGGATGAGGGAGGAATAGAGGGGTCCCTCTATATCAATATTCACAATTTAAAATCTCATTTTGCCTTAAAGTCTCATTTAACTTTTTAAGAATACCAAATGTATCCTTTAATATAATTAAATTAATTATTTAAAATAAATAAATAATTATAACTTTAGATTTACTTATCTACTTTAAATAAAAATTATACTATTGAAAATATCTTGTCGATACTTTCATAATGATACTAATATTGAATATATTTAATATTGATTTTAAAGTTCTCAATATCAAACATTGAAAATACATCGAAATTGAAATACACCAAACTTGAAAAAAAATTACGTCTCCATGTATTTGCTTACTAAAATTTAATATTATTATATTATATTAAAATAAATTAATTTAAAATTAACTCCAAAAATATTCAATATTAGTCCCATTGAAAGCCCTCCGCGAGACGGTTCTAACAGTATAATTTTTGTTAAATAATAATTTACTCTTAAATTATTTATTATCATCTAAACTAATATTTAAAAATAAAATTGGTTAAAATAGAGGGCTACATTAGAGCAGCCCTATGTATATTCTGCGAATATTCAGGCATATTCCCAAGCAACCTCTAAAAATAAAGGGTTGCATTGGAGATGCCCTAAGACCTCCAGTAGTTTTCACCAAAATAAAACTTATATATTATACTAGTTATACATTTCCAAGTCATTATATGAACATGGGTGCCAACATTAAGAACATTATTTACAACATTTCACCATTTTTTTTAAACTATATACAAGAAATGTAACAAAGCTATAGAGTAAGTTCTTGGGAAAAATTATCTACACTCAAATTGTAATCAGGAATATAAATTAAATGCAAACACTAGAGAATTACGTGAAAATCCTAGGAAGGAAACCACGAAGAAAAAAAAGAGAGAGGGGAGGGAGGGAGAGATTCAACTAAATCAGAGAGATTACAAGGAGTTCTCAATGCTCTATTACAAGTTCATTTCTTTAGGATTTGATCCTTGCAAAGGAGGAAGAGATTGACTTTTATAGCTGAGGGTTGAAAAGTTGAGTCATAGTTTTCGAGATCTTCGCCTATAGATCAGCTCGCGATCGTAATTGCCTGTAATGCCCAGCTGCAATTGGTAGAGTGGTGTGTGATCTTCGAGGATCACATTGATTGAAGAGGATAGCGGTTCAGATTTGCAATTATCACCCACCATGTGCTGAGTCATTGTAAATGTCCTGTTAGCCAGGTGGTCGGATGAGATCAACTGGATGGGATCAAACCTGGAACCTCCATGATCTGTGAGATTTTTCAGATGTCACAATCGCACAAAGGTCATAATTTTGACAATAGAAATGTCCCCTCCATCTCCTCTTCTCAGAGTCTCTAATCAGGAAGAAGAGAATGAATTTATTTCTCGAGTAAATCTTCCAATTGTCTCTACAAGACAAGGCCAGGGAGTCATTGGAGAATTGCTTCGTATCTATATGAATTTGATGTAATGGGCTCAAGTTCTATCGGCGTGCACGACGTACACGATGTCGCCATTTGAAGGCCATGGGACTCCCGCAACAGTCTGGATTCAAGCGTGAAAGGTGAAAAAGCAACCTCCTTTAATTCTGAGTATAGTTGTTGCCCTTCTAATGTTGGTACAACTCGCTCGTCTGATTGCGTTGATCCCAAGTTGAAAAGACTAGGACTTGTTAACAATTGTTGGAGTCGCTTAACTGTTGTAAGGGCAGACGGGATAACTTCTACCTTGCGATAAAATTTTTGAGTAAGGATAGCCGTCAGGGTGAGGGTCAGATATAGGCTGTTAGAGTCATAGGGAGGACTTTCGTCTTTTAGGAGAATCTCCGTGTAGGCTAGGTCGTCAGAGTAAAAACTCGCTATAGACCGTTAGGTGAGCCTCTGCCTTTCAGGAGACTCGTCAAGAAGTGGTATCGTCAAGGTGAGGGCCCGTTATAAGCTGTTCCCCGAGTAGCTGTAAGGACGAGGGCCCAATATAGGCTATAGGAGTCGTAGGGAGGACTTCTGTCTTTCAGTATGTACTCCATGTAGGCTTGGTCGTCAGGGTGAGAACTCGCTTTAGGCTGTTGGATGAGCCTCAACTTTCAAGAGACTCATCGAGAAGGGGTAATCATCAGGGCGAGGGCCTACTACTCCTCGAGTTGCCATCAGGGCGAGAGCCCGATATAGGCTATAGGAATCGTAAGGTCCGTCTTTTAGGAGAATCTCCATGTAGGCTTGGCCGTCAGGGTGAGAACCTGTTATAGGATATTGGGCGAGCCTCTGTCTTTCAGGAGACTACACAAAAAGGGCTAGCCATTAGGGCGAGACCCGTTATAAGCTGTCTCCCGAGTAGCCGTCAGGGCGATGGCCAATATAGGCTATAAGAGCCGTAAGGAGGACTTCCGTCTTTCAGGAGAGTCTCTGCGTAGGCTTGATCGTCAGGGTGAGAACTAATTATAGACTGTTGGGCGAGCCTCCGTTTTTCAGGAGACTCCTCGAGAATGGGTACCCGTCAGGGCGAGGGACCACTATAGGTTGTTCCTGAGTGGCCATCACGGCGAGAGCCCGATATAGTTTATAAGAGTCATAGGGAGAACTTTCGTCTTTCAGGAGAGTCTACGCGTAGGCTTGGTCATCAGGGTGAGAACCCGCTATAGGCCGTTTGTAATATTCCTAGTTAATATTAATGTATTTTTATTTTCTAAGTATTTATTTTGATTTATACCTATCATTATATCATGTATCCTAAGTTCGTTGTTGTAATTAATTATTATTGATATTATTATTATTTACTCTGTTTAGTATTAATTGTTATTGTTATTTAATTATGATTATTACTTATTAATATAATTATTAGTGTTATCATTATTATTGATATATTGTTGTTGTTATTATTATAGTTATGGTTTCTTACTAATACTATTATTATTAGTATTATTATTATGTTGGTATTATTATTCATTAATATTTTAATTATTGTTGTTGTTACTGTTATTATTATTATCATTATTATTATGTATTATTTGTATCATTATTATCTCTTTCTAATCCTCTTAGCCTATGATCTCATTACCCTGTAGACCCATATCCCATTACCCATATATCTACTACCCAAACCCGAAACCCTTCACCCAATACCCAATAACCCATTATCACAATCCAATCAAATTCTAACCCAATCCCTATATATCTCTAACTAACCTTAACCCTAATCCATCTTCTTCTCTTCTCCATTTTCCCCTGCCGCCCTCTTCCACCTGAGATCCCTACCTCCCCCAGGCCATCTTCTCCTCCAAGCCGTCAGCACAATCGCACCCTCCTCAGCCCGGATCCCTCTCTTGTCGCAACTCCTCCTGAGCCACTCCCCTCGTCCAATACCTCCTCGGCCTCCGACGGTGCATGACAACCCCCAATCGAACCCTTCCCTGCCTCTTTGGCCGTTAACGCACAATCCCAACTGTCTTGTTCCCCAAGCTGCACACTCTCTTCTCCACTCCGCCCACAGCACTTCTCCATGCAAGCCCAATCATATCCAGGCCTGGCGTGCCACCGAGCCAAGCCTTCACCACCACGGTCCACAAAAGCCTCTCGTCCAAACCTCCACCTTCATCTCCATACCGCACCAGGCCCCTCTTCTTGGCTGCAACACCTCAACGGCAGCCTCCCAACACCCAACCACCCTTCTTCAATGGCCATTGCCCCTCTTCCCCTTATCACCGGGACCCGCTGGAGCCCGATTTCCTCCGTCGGCGAGTGCGATGACACCCCACCCCTCTCCAGTATTCCATCGACATCCTTTGCGGCCTCCGCCTCCTCTGCCGGAGCCTCCGTGGGCCACGCGCATGCCTTAGCCGTGAGTACCTCCCTCTCTCTCTGTTATTTTGATGAATTGTGTGTGTAAATATGTATATGATATATATTATGTAAGTTAATAGGTGTTTTTTAATTAATGTGTGTATTAGTATATTAATATGTGTATTATTAGTTTGTATGTATTCTATTTTGTTATGTGTGGTATTTTAATAGTGTGTATATAAGTGTTTACATGTGTTGCATGGGCGTGTGTGAGTGTGTGTGTGTGTGTGTGTGTGTGTGTGTGTGTTAAATGGATCGGTATGTACATATGTATGTATGCATGTATATTAGTATATGTACATATATAGTATATATGTATGTATGTGTGGGTATACATGTATGTATATATTATGTTAGTATGGTTGTATGTGTACGTGTGTGTTTGTATATCATCGGGTGTGTTTGGTTGCGTGGTACAGCGTTTCAGACTCGTTTATGCGACCCGAACTCGGTGACGGGAGATTCAAATTTGTGTTCATTGAGGACCCGATATATAGGCGATTTGAAGACTGACCCACGGGATGATTCAGAGATCCGTACCGGTTCGTGTAGTGAGGACCTGTCAGCGATTTGGTTCCAAAATCGCGTCATTTAATGTGAGTGTTTGTTTATTGGTTTGTTTCAATTTCAGCGTCTTATCTTATTATTTCATGAGAATATATATATTATTCTGCATCATTTTCTTCATACCAGCAACTATTGTTATATCATGATGCTCTCATATTATTTTATAAATAAATCATTACTCTGTTGCTAACACTGTTATTATGTTGTTCTGGTATTCTAGGTTAATGAGTATTAGTCATGACTTTCCTTACTAGAATAAACTTAATTGAGGCAAACCTGCACAAAAAATACAGAATTATAGAACTTAAGAAAGGAAATGTGCAAGTGCTCAATTCTTCCGCTATAGCAAGTGGCTATGCGGGTCGTGATCCACAAGGAGGGTTTTACGATAGAAGCGTTTACGTTTTTTATTGAAATCGTTAACAAAACGAGAGTTCTTCTTTGTTTTTTAAGTTAAAAAAAAAGAAAAGAGTTAATAGTTAAAGTTAAGAAGAAAGTGAAAGATGAAGAAGGTGAAAAATCAGAAAACAATAAAAGCGACTATGTACAAATGGAGTGAGTGGAGAAGAAAGAGTTGGAAGAGGTGATGATTTAATTTACGGAAATGAAAGAAAGGAAAGAAAAGGAAGGAATACTTACCTAGGTTGAGTGATGACTTACCTGGAAACCGTTGCATGTTCTACCTTTGCTTCGGAGGCGTTCAACGCATAGATCATAAGCTCGAGCTCAGTCCCCGTGCACATTATATCGTCAAGCATATCAAGAATGAAGTGATGCGGAGCTTGGAAGAGGAGAACGTCTTCATAAACTATCGCTGGCTCTCACGTAGCTTAGTTATACTTGCTTTGGAATTCACTTGTAAACTCAACAAATACAACCAAGGTAAAGTAGAAGAGGAAGAAGAAAGCAAAAGAAAAGGAAAGTAAAGATACGAACATAAATAAAAGTTTACCTTTATTGCTTGAAACAATGAAAGAAAGGAGGAGGGTACATCGGTGTCACTCTCAACATATGCCTCTCTCTCTTACTTACATGAATCATCATCTAATCCTAAGCTTACATACACATTACAATTACATAATAAAGAAAAGAAAAACCTAAACTACAAATGAAAACTAGGCTAAATCCTACTCTGCATGTTCGTCCAATTTTCAGCGCAAGTACATGCCTTTTATAGGCAAAAACCCAATCCATAGATCCCGGGGAGGTCGGGGTGGCAAACGCTCCCCCTAACTCCCCAACAAAGCCGCAGAAACGCGGCTTGGGCCGCGTTTTCGCGGCCAGGGTGTGGCCAGATGGCCACACCCTGTTGGTGGGTTTCTCTGGGAGTTTCTTCTGCCTTTATCTTCAGTTTGTTTCTTCGTTTGGGTCCAGGATTCTGACGAAATGGCCTTAGATTCTTGGCTTTAACCGATCGATCCTGAGAGGATTCTTCTCATCCGGTTTCAACCTCTTGATTTTGCCCTGATTCAGTGAGTGCGAATTAATTCTGATTTATTTCTGAATTTTGGTGGGCTTTGGGCTCATTTCTCTTCATCTCCTTTAAAGATTGGGCCTGCAAATAAATTAAGCAATTAATTAGGACAATGCAGGCTTTTATTCTATAATAAGTATGGAAACATGATACTAAATATGCAACATTAGCGACCATCAAATAAACTTAATGAGAATTTAGTTGTAAAATTGAGGATTAATTAATGTGATATGCTTCATTGATAGATTGGGTCAGTGGATTATATTAGAGTGAGGTTGGATTTCGTGATGGAGAATGAATTCGATGTATTGTTGATGTGTGTGTGCGTGTGTGTGTGCAGCGTTAGTATCTTAGTACTAAGATGTGGGTGTCTCGCCTTATTGTTTTGTAATATTATTTGATTTATTAGATCTGTTGATGCTTGGATTTATCAGTAGATTCTTGTTGGAGTGGAGATTGACCTAGAGTTGAGGAGTGTAGACTGGAATAATATGAATTTATGGAGTGCATGGATATATAGTGGATTCAATACCTATTACTGAGATATTCTTGTCCTATCATTTCCTGTGTAGATTACTTACCATTTTGAATTCAGAACAAGTTGTGATATACCTTAGACTATGACTTGACTGGACCTAGTGATTAGCCTAGTTCATGTTTGTAACTGAGTGGTATTTTTCATAGTCCACTGTTTGGTGATTACTTAGATAGAAATTCTATTGGATAATTGTAACCGATAAAATAAGAGATTCTTATTAAAAGGACGGGATCTTAGACTTGTCAAGTACACTCGACTGGATTGGAGTTGACTTGGAGGTTGAGGAATAGGCATTGATTGTGTTGATCTGACATGGTGGATTTAGATACATATACTTGATATGTTACTTGAGTTTAGGGATCTTGTGATTGATCTTGATAGAAGCAAGAGTGTGTGAAGATCTTGATTGATGATTTTAATGTTATTTGATAGTGAAGATTTGATTAAACGTATTAGAACATGTAGTTATTCAAGTTAATGAGATTTGGATATATTGATGATTTAGAGGATCATAGTAGATTGGTGAATTATTGGACTTGTGGTTTACTATACTGGATTACTCTAACATGGACTTGATATATATGTTCCTGATGACTCCGTTGAGGTTATAAGTTGATGGATCAGTTACAAATATAATATCAATGGATGAGATTTTTGATTGATTCTAAATGGGACAGTATAGTAAGGAATTACGTATTCAGACTTGTTACTGTATTAATTCATGTTACTGAAAGTTACTGAAAAAGTATTGTTAGGCTGTAACACCATATACTGTTCTATTGTTCATCATATACACGATTACTGATACTGTCCACTGTTATTATTATTACTGTTTACTGTGTATACGATTACTGTTTACTGTTACTATATTGTTACTGTCACTGTATCATCCCAGTAATCTAGATAACATGGATATTGACTGGTTTAACTGAATTGAATAATAATGTAAATGGACAACTTACACCGGGATTGGGAAAATTAATAGAGCAGACAACGTCTGTATTCTTGGTGGCCCTAGCATATAGATTGCACGGCCGACTTACGGTTCCACTGTAGGGATTCATGGGATAACTAACATCCTATATGTTTATTATTCCATAATGTCACTTAAGTATTGTTCCACCGTGATACAGTGAGTACTGTTACTGACTACCTGGCGGTAGGGCCTGGTTCAGCGCCAAGCATCTGGACCGTGGTTCCGGGTATGTACGGGACCCACTAAAGCGTGGACAATGTCTCCAACCGATCAGTTTCAATAACTTAGAATCTCGATTGACACCTCGATTGACACGTGTAGTAGGCGTAGTATAAATGCATCTATTACAGGTGGCAATTGGTGTTCACTAACATAATAATAATAATGTACTGTAACTAATTGTCTTTGCCTGACACATGTATGTATGTTGGACACCCGATGATACATCTGACCTGATTGGGCATTTGACTTTAGTACTGATTGATTCTACCCACTTGATATATATATATATATATATATATATATATATATATATATATATATATATATATATATATATATATATATATATATATATATATATATATATATATATATATACTGTGATGGATACCTGACACCTGATTGGACATCTAATTCTGTACTGACTGACTTTATTACTCTCTATTCATATTTTATATGTTATTTCTATCTTGTTCCAGTATATTTTATCATTATATGCTCACACATGTTATATGCACGTGCACCTTCTCCTTTCTTCTTACACATTCACTAGGTGTTCTGACTCTTTGGATTTGCATATCCAGATCTGTGGATATTTATTACAATCTGGTATTTGGAGAGGATCACATGCATCTTAAGGAACATAGAGTTCTCTCTATTCAATTACTGGTATTCTCACTTTCTTTTACTCCTATCATTATCTTTGATTACCGATATATTGGATTCATTGCTTATTTTATTTCTTTATTTATCTGTTATCATGTGTGGTTATTCATATGTTACATTGTAGTGTTATCATATCATTAGAGTGATTATATAGCTTGTTCGGGTTACTTTAGGCGTAGCGTGTATACGTGGGGCATTCAATGTTGAAACTTATATTTTGATGATAACAAACTCATGACTATATACATATATATACTCACATTTGTGGTGCAGGTTTATTGGTGCAGTAGAGCTCAAATTGAAGTGATATTATGTAGTTCTTGCAGCACAAGATGATACAAGGATATTTAATATTTTTGTGTTTTTATTCTTTATTTTAGAAGGTTGTTAAATGTCTTGATCACGCACACACACACACAATAGTCTTATAGTCGACATATCCCCTTCTATAGTCAACTTACTATCTTCTATAGTCGACTAAGGGTATTCACCGAAAATTGTCTGTTCTCTATTTTTCAACTGTACTTAGAGTTAGTCAACTAACCTTTTAATATAGTCGACTAGTTTCAGTTTCCAGAGACTTATTAGTCTGTGTCAGATCAATTTAGTCGACTTGGTCTTTAAGTTAGTCGACTAACCCAGACAAAATTTCATATACTAGTCGACTAATCCTATACCCTAGTCGACTAAGTTTAGTTTCTGATTGTTATTCAGTTTTGATATTCTGGTATTTTTTCCAACGTTTTGATTTTCAAATTTGAATTGATAACTGATTAGTCTCTAAAATTTCTGATTTCATACCACATCTTCACATTTATTTAATATTATGTTCCATTAATAATACCTCTCTTGTATGCTTCTAAGTCCGATGGCATGAAATGAAGAAAAAGCCTAAAAATCCCATTTAATTGGTGATTAAAAGCCTACAAGAATAGCCATTGACTTTGGAGGGTGGTTTGGTCAAAGCCGGGGGCCCAAATCCAGAAACCATGACGTACAACCGACGAGGGGACAAGCGAGGGGCGCGCAGCAGGCGGCGCTGCACGCGCCGCCCTAGCATTGCCACAGAAACGCGGCATTTGTCGCGTTCCTGTCGTAATGTTGTGGAGCCGCATGCCGAGATTTGGCACGCGGCTAGACTCCCTGGTGCCTTGTTTCACCTATAAATGCCCTAGGATGTTCAGAGCACCAGAGAGAGGAGTTTTTAGGAGTTTTTAGGAAATTTTTAGGGTTTTCTTCTCTATGTTGTAGTTTTAGGGTAGTTTAGGTTTGTTCTTCTTCTTCCTCCTCCTCCTTTGTTTTTTCTATTTCTTATAGATCTTGTAATAGGAAAGAGAGTGGTACATGGGTGAAAAGCAAGAGTGCTTATAATAGAAGGTGACAATCTATGAAAGGTTCTCTCTTATCTCTCTTTGTTTTCTTCTCTCTAACTCCTTTTACATACTTAGCTAATTTTCTCTCATGGATACTGACTACTAACCACTAACTTGCTAATTTCTTACTTGATAATCCACATGAATCTAATAGCCTCTACTTGGCCTTTCTCTTGCAAGAGCCATTGATGGCTTATGACGATGGATTCTAACACTCTAACATCCTAACTCTCAAACAAGCTAACAATACTTTATTCTATACTTGCTCTTGTTTAGTTTTCATGATTTAAGTATAGTTTGCACTTGTTTGTTGAGTTTGGATGTGATGAGTTAACATATGGGTTATGCTTTGAAACACTCTTGAACCAAGGATTAGTGATGGCCAAGGATACATGTGAGGCAACTATCACTAAGAGGTTAGCATGGTTAGTGGAGCTATTAGTAGTTAGTAGCCATGGGTTTTCTTTCTCTTTTTACTTTATTTTAGAAATATATCAAAAATCACAAAAATCATTTCTTCTATGTTTCCCACTTCTTCGTGGTTCACCGTACTCTTCTCTTTTCATTCTTTGTTTTCTTTTCTGTTGATTCTTTAAAACGTTGAAAAAACTTTAACACACACGTGAACATTCCGATAAAACTTCTATCACTTCCCGTCCCTGTGGATTCGACCCGTTTAGCCTCTATGCTATAATGGAAGTATCGAGGAAACCAAAGCATGCACTTTTAACTCTTGATTTCAAAACATACACTTTTCGTGTACGGTTTTTCCCCGATCAATAACTTCCCTAACTGACTATTGTTTTCACCTATAAATAGGGATGTTGTCCTTGGATGAATTCACCAAAAAAATCATTAGTTTTCTATCCAATACTCTGTTTAAAAGTTCTGCTTTTCAGAAAACTATTTTTCACTTTCTGTTCTTCACACAATTATAATTCTCTTGTGAGGAACTCTGAGAGTCCGCCTATAAGATACCTTGTTCACAATCACATACAAGCTTCAAGACCTATAGGCTACATTGTAATGCATCAAAGAAAGTATCTTCTTGGTGTAAAGAAGAGTTGTACAGATTTGACAAAGGGTGTTTTGTCAAGTGGTGTATAGGAGTTAATTTTAGGGTGTATCAAAATTAGGATAAGGAAAATCTTAAGTAGGTTGCTTGGGGATTGGACGTAGGTCATATGGACCGAATCAGGATAAAATTTCTCGTATTTGTGTTTGCATTTTTCTGAGATTTATTTTGTGCATTTTACTTTCCTGCAAGTTGCTATTAAAAGTTTATAAACACTATTCATCTCCTTTTTCGTGTTTGTGTTGCCTTATTTTTAGATTCTACATTTGGTATCAGAGCTGTGTTCAAGAATGGCAACGAAATTTTCTTCATCGCAATTCAAGGAAGGACATTCTACGCAACGTCCACCATTGTTAGATGGATCAAACTACAATTACTGGAAGTGTAGAATGAAGATGTACTTACAAACACTCAACTATGAACTGTGGAACATAGTGAAAGCACCATACACCAAGCCTACCACTAATTATGATGCTTGGAGTAAAGAATAAAAGAAGTCTGTCAATATTGATGCCAAAGCAATGAAAGCGTTTTTTTGTGCCTTAAACAAAGAAGAATTTAATCGTGTGTCAATAGCCAGATCTGCAAATCAAATATGGCAGATTTTACAGGTTCACATGAAGGTACTAATAAAGTTAAAGAATCTAAAATCTCTATTCTTGTTCACAGGTTTGAACTCTTCAAAATGAAGGAGAATGAAGCCATTGCATAAATGGTTACAAGGTTCACTGACATTACAAATTTCTTAGTAGCTCTCGGAAAGGAATACACTCAAGTTGAAAAGGTTAGAATGATTCTCCGTGCACTCGCATCAGATTGGGAGAAGAAAACTACTGCAACAGAAAAAGTAAATGACCTCTCAACAATGTCATTACAAAATCTTATTGGTAATTTAATGGCATATGAAGTTCAACTTGAAGTTAGGAAGAAGGATGAACAACAACTTCAATCCAAGAAGAAAGTACTTGCCTTCCATACAATCTCATATTTGGACAATTTAGACGATGGTGAAGAGGAAATGCAATAATCTCAAGAAAATTCAGGAAGTTCTTGAAAGAAGGTAAGTTTAATCCTCTTTGTTTTAAGTGTAATAAACCAGGTCATATAAAGAAGGATTGCCTATTGCTAAAATATAAAGGGAACTTGAAGGCTTTCAACAAATTCAACAAAAAGAAGAAAGATTATCACAAAACTTGGGAGGATAGTGATTCAACTTTCTCTGATGAAGAGGAAGCCACTGAAACTGCTAATGTCTGTTTTATGGTTCAAGAAGATGAGGTACAAAACTATGCTGAATTATTGGATGCATTTAATGAACTATATGATGATTTTAAGAATGAAAAGATTAAAAATAAAGTTTTAACAAAAGAAAATAAAAAATTGAACAAAGAAAATTTACTTCATATTTCTCAAATGTCTTCCTTAAATTCTTAAAAATTTTATTTTGAAAAAGTTATTTCATCTTTAAAAAAGGATAATGAGAATTTCTTAAAAGAGAATACTTTGTTTAAAAGAGAAAGTGTTTTTTTAAATTCTAGAATTTCTATTTTAGATAAAGAAATAACAAGTTTCAAAATTAAATATGAAGAAATTTTGAAAAATGTGAGAAAATTTAATAAAGGAAAGAAAAACTAAATGATTTATTGTCTTATCAAAAGATTTCAATTAATCGTTTTGGTCTTGGATTTTCAGGAGATAAATTTGAAAAATCTACACATGTTTACAAAAAAAATAATTATGTTACATATAATTCTTTTGTTAAGAAAAATATTAATATTGTTTCAAAAAGATCTAGGTATAAATATATATGGATTCCTAAAAATCTAAATATTGTTGATAAAAATGCCTATATTGCATCATATATACATCAAGTTTGTAATTCTTGTAATTATGTTTGCACTAACAGATGGACATCAAATTAAAATTGGGTTTGGATTCCTAAAGATTCATCTTTTTCAGATCCTATCATTAATGGTACCATACAAAATGTTTTATCTTATAGGTACCTTATGAAGAAAAATGGATATTTGATAGTGGTTATTCCAAACACTTGGTAATGCAAAATATAGTCATATATGTATTTCATGACATAAGTCTCATGCAGGGTAGAACATATGCATATACATGCTATATTTGTTATACCTGTTTTCTGCAGGGGGAGTTTCTGCATATATATCTTGTCATCATCAAAAAGGGGGAGAATATTGGAACTTAGATTTTGATGATAACAAACTTATGACTATATATATATTTATCCTCACATTTGTGATGCAGGTTTATTGGTGCATTGGAGCTCAAATTGAAGTGATATTACTGAGTTCTTGTAGCTCAATATGATACAAGGATATTTACTATTTTTTTGTGTTTATTTTTTATTTTAGAAGATTGTTAAAAGCCTTGACCACACACAAAAAGTCTTATAGTCGACTTTTTCCCTTCTATAGTTGACTAATATGTCCTATAGTCGACTTACTATCAACAATAGACGACTAAGTGTATTCACAGAAAATTGCCTGTTCTCTGTTTTTCAACTGTACTCAGAGTTAGTTGACTAACCCTTTAATATAGTCGACTACTTTCAATTTTCAGAGACTTATCTGTCTGTTTTAGATCACTTTAGTCAACTTGGTCTTTAAGTTAGTCGACTAACCCAGGCAAAATTTCAAATACTAGTCGACTAATCCTATACCCTAGTCAACTAAGTTTAGTTTTTGATTGTTATTCAGTTTTGATATTCTGGTGTTTTTTCCAACGTTTTGATTTTTTAATTTGAATTGATAACTTTTCTAACTGACCATTGTTTTCACCTATAAATAGGGATGTTGTCCTTAGATGAATTCACTAAAAAAACTTATTAGTTTTCTATCCAAAACTATGTTCAAAAGTTCTGTTGTTCAGAAAACTTTTTTTCACTTTCTGTTCTTCACACAATTCCAATTCTCTTATGAAGAATTTTCAGAGTCCTCCTATAAGATACCTTATTCACAATCACATGCAAGTTTCAAGGCTTATAGGCTACATTGTAATCCATCAAAGAAAGTGTCTTCTTGGTGTAAAGAAGAGTTGTACAGATTTGAAAGACTGCGTTTTGTCAAGTGGTGTAAAGGAGTTAATTTTAGGGTGTATCAAAATCAGGATAAGCAAAATCTCAAGCAAGTTGCTTGGCACTGAACGTGGGTCACAAGAACCGAATTAGGATAAAATCTCTCGTGTTTCCGTTTGCATTTTTCTGAGATTTATTCTGTGCATTTTGCTTTCCTGCAAGATGTCATTAAAAGTTTATAAACACTATTCATCTTCCTTTTAGTGTTTGTGTTGCATTGTTTTAGATCCTACATTGTCCTCGCGTATATACGTCTCCGACTATTGTCACAACTCCGTTTTCACGTATTTTGGAAAGCGCGGCGAGACACCGTTGGGCGAGCCTCTGTCTTAAAGGAGACACCCATGTTGGCCTAAGGGTACACTCTCCAGTTTTATTTTGATAATTACAAATCACATAAAGTTATTCGGTATTGATCAAGTTTAAGTGTATTTAAGTATTTCAGGTTCAAAGGATATTTTAATGTGTTATTCCCCAAAAGGTAGGGATGTTTGTCTCAAGATCACTCAAGAAAAGGGTTCGAGTTTGAACAATCAAGATTTGCATTTGAAAAACCCTCTTGAAGATTGCTTGAAGATATATAGATCGTATGTAAGAAAATAGAATGTTTAAAGTATAGAATGTAGCATTGATACTCAAGAAGTCATACACAAAAATACAAGTTTTCAAAATACAAATTTTCACATGTAGTTTTTACCGTTTTAGTATTTTATAAGGTTTGATGTTTGATACATGTCCCATATTTTTTCAATATATCCTATTTCTATCATGTATCTCACAACCTATGTATTGCCAAATCATTTTTCAAACAGTTATAAAATATTTGAAAATGAGTTTAATTTCAAAAAAACTACCTGAACTGATGTTTTAGTCTTGGCCGGTCGACGGGCCAGTCGACCAGACCTCGGGGCCATATGTGGCCTTAAGCCTGTGCATGTCGTGCTGTTTGTCGGGCGACTGACTAGTCGACTGGCAAACCTAGCAGTCGACCGCGCGGTGGACCAACTGGCACCAGTTTGGTCTCGGTTAGAGATCGGTCGACCGGGCGATCGATCGACATCAACGGTCAGTTCCAAATGTTGAATTGTCGATCGACCGACCGGTCGACCGAAGTTCTGACAGTGCTATAGTAACGGCTAGTTTTTAAATTCTGAGATTTTTAACTTACTCCCCAATGAATATTTTTTTCCTTTCTGGACCTAATCTCTTTTCTAATGACCTGATAAACTATTCTAACAGTGTTTATCACTTGCCTGTATATATAGTTCATCTGGAGAGGATTATACACAAGAAAAATCTTTTAATTTTGGGAAATATTTTGAAAAATCAAGTTTATTTAAAAGAGAAAGTTTTTTAGTTTTCTTGCTTAAAGTGCTCTCATTTCCAAACCAATTTCTTCAATTTTTTAACTCTTAAATTCATCATTTTGAACTGAATTTTCTCTCTCACAAACTTCTTGAGCTTCACTTCTCATTATATACTATAGGAAGTTGTAAAAGAGAGTATTTTGTGATCTTTATGGTCACCAAGAGCTTGTAAATCTCATTGGCTTTGTGCTACCTCTTTTGTAGAGGATTGAGAGTTGGAGTTGTGTACTCTGGTCTAGTGTAGACCATCGTAGTTCCTTTGTGGAGGCTCCTTTGTGAAAAGATCCTAAGTGGATAGTGAAATCCTTCACATGGTGAAGGCGAGGACGTAGAGCTTTATGCTTGAACCTCGAAACAAATATCTTGTGTTTGTGATAGCTTTCTCTCTTGCTATACTTTACTTGCTATTCCTTGCATTGTATTTTACATTCATTTAACTTGCTTTTCATTGCTAGAATCATTTTTACTTGTCAGTTTTTGCTCTCTCAATCAAAAAAGCAATTGAGAACCTCAACTCATTATCTAGAGAAATATAGAGGACAAGTTCTAGAGCCCTTCATAGGGAATCCGGCTTCACTTCTTGATTTGATTTGACCATTTGCATCATTCATTTTATAATTATTGCATTTTTGCATTATTTGACATTATATTAGCACTACACCTATTCACACCCCTCTAAGTGTACTATCAACCCCGAGAATGGATAACCATCAGGACGAGTGCCAGCTATAGGCTGTTTCCTGAGTAACCGTCAGGGTGAGGGCTTGATAGAGGCTATAAGAACCATAAGGACGACTTTTATCTTTTAGTAAAGTCTCCGCGTTTGCATGGCCATCAGGGTAAAAACCCATTATAGGCCATTGGGCAAGCCTCCATCTTTTAAGAGACTCCCCAAGAAGGAGTAGCCACCATAATGTGAAATTCTCAATTGAACGTAGGTGGGTGTTACATATAATATCACTTCAAATGGTGGAATTTCTTTGCTTCTTGAGTGCCTTCCCATCTTGATCAGCCAAAATGTATGAGCCATCGCCTCCTTTGGCTATCAAATGTATGGACCCTCCTAGTTTGGTCCGAACGTCACCGCATTTCTCTCCTTGGTGCTCTGGATGACTCACTTTAGGACTAAGCCACCAACTTAAAATTCGCAAGTCTTTAGTTTCTTGTGATGGGCGTCCTTGATTTGTTGTTGGTAGGCGGCAATGTGTATCTAAGCTTCTCATCATCTCTCCTCCGACTAATCTTGGTCTAGGCGAAGTTGGATGGCATTATGCTCTTGATCAATTTTCTCTGTGCGGAGTGCTAGCATGCAAATGTCGACAGGGGTGATGGCCTCCATCCCATAAGCTAATGAGAATGGAGTCTCACCCTTCGGGATGTGCTTGATAGTCATGTATGTCCGTAGCACTTCAGGGAGTTTTTCCACCTACTTGCCTACTTCCTTATCAAGACTCTTGCTCAGGCCGTCGAGGATAGTATGATTGCTAATCTCGACCTGGCTGTTGCCTTGTGGATATTAGGGGGTGGAGAACTGGTGGGTGATCTTATACTTGAAACAGAAGCTCACCACTTGCTTGCTCGCTAGCTAGCAAAGTTGATCCCATTGTCAGAGATAATGGTATGAGGAAGCTCGAAGCGGTACACATTATTTTTTCAGAGCCACTTGACAATTTGTTACCCTGTGATGTCAGAGGGTGGCAATTCTTCCACTCACTTAGTGAGATGATCTATAGCCACGAGCAAGAATCTAAACTAAAGCAGTGCACGGGAAAGAGGACCTACCATGTCAAGCCCCCACTACATGAAGAATTAGGGACTCCGCAGAGTGGATGTCTGTGCTGGATCTATTTGAAAACAGAGCGAACCTCTAACATTGCATGCATTTCTTCATGTATTCTTTGATGTCATCGAATATTTTCGGTTAGTAGTATCCTTGGTTGATAGCTTTGTGGATTAGAGCCCACCACCCACTTGGTTTCCACAGTCACCATCATGGATCTTTCGCATCACGCTTTTTGCTTCCTCCAGTCCAAGACACCTTATGTATGGGTCAGAGTGCAACCTAGAGTATGACCTATTATATTGGAGTCCTCTGAGGATTACATGTCTGGTTGTGAAATGTTGCAACTTCTAAGCTTCTGCTTTGTCATCGAGGAGCATTCCATATTTGAGGAAAGATGACACCTCAGAGATAAATATAGATGCAAGATTTTCACGTCAGGCTTGTGAGTGCTCAACTTTGGGATGTGCTCGATAGGAATCTCATGTCTATATTGGAAGTCTACAGCTGAAGCTAGCATGGCCAGAGAGTTCTCGTGGCTATTCTCGGTTCTCGAGATCTACTTGAAGTCGTAACAGGAGAATTTGACTTTTCAAGTCGTGACAATTTTCAAGTACGCAGCCATCTGATCATCTTCACTGTGTATTCTCCATTGATCTAACTCTCTATGAGTAGTAAATCACAATGAGCTTCAAGCTCCATGACTCTGAGGCCATCTTGTGGCCTGTAATGATTGCTTCATATTCGGCCTCATTGTTGGTTGCTCAAAACTCGAGGGAGTAAGACAGCTCGATGATGGATCCTTCTGGGATAGTGAGTACTATATCCCAACCCCAAAACCCTTGCCATTTGACGATCACGTTCAGAATTCACCTTTTGAAGAGGTCTTTTTGTGGTGGAGATTCTAGCGTGAGCTCTCCAATGAAGTCCGTCAAGATTTGCCCTTTGAACGTTATCCTCGGTTCGAAGAGTACTCCAAGGGGTCTAATTTCTATGATCCAATTCGCGATTCTGCCATTAGCCTATAGATTCTCCACAATGGTCCTCAATAGGTATTCTTTCAACACGACGATGGGAAAGGATTGAAGGTAGTGCTTCAACTTCCTCATGGTGATGAAGAGAGCGAATACTAGTTTTTCAATCTTGTGTATCTTGTTTGAGTGACGATGAAGGCCTTGCTGACATTGTAGACCGGCTCTTTGATGCCTCCATCTTTCCAAACCAACACTGCGCTCACTGCACTGTCGGAGATTGCGAGGTGGAGGAATAACACTTCACCAAGAAGTGGCTTAGATAGAAGTGGAAGAGACGCTAGATTAACCTTTAGATAATGAAATGTTGATTTGCACTAATCGTCCCAATAGAAGTCAGCTTCGTTCTTCTTGATGGCCAGGAAGTGGCGCTTGAACTTGTCAATTGATCTACTGAGGAAGCAGTTGAGGGCAACGAGGGGACCATTAAGGATCTGGACCTCCTTGACAGTGGTCGTGGACTTTGATTGGGGGAAAATCGCGCACAAAAAGTGTATGTTTGAAATAAAGATTTAAAGTGTGTGTGCTTTGGCTTCCTCGATACTTCCATTATAGCGTATAGGCTAAAACGAGTCGAATCTATAAGGACGGGAGGCGATAGAAACTTACCGGAATGTTCACGTGTGTGTTAAAGTTTCTTCAACATTTTAAAGAATCAAAAGAAAAGAAAACAAAGAATGAAAAGAGAAGTACGGTGAAACACAAAGAAGTGAGAAATGTAGAAAAGATGGTTTTTGTGGTTTTTGGTATATTTCTAAAATAAAGTGAAAAATAAAGAAAACCCTGGCTACTAACTACTAATGGCTCCACTAACCATGCTAACCTCTTAGTGATAGTTACCTCATATGTATCATTGGCCATCACTAGTCCTCGGTTCAAAAGCGTTTCAAAGCATGACTCATGCATAATTTTCACATCCAAACTCTACAAAACAAGTGCAAGCTACACTTAAACCATTAAAACTAAACAATAGCAAGTATGGAATAAAGTAATGTTAGCTTGTTAGAGATTTAAGATGTTAGAATGTTAGAATCCATCATCATGAGCCACCAACGGCTCTTGCAAGAACAAGGCCAAGTAGAGGCTACTAGATTCATGTAAATTATCAAGTAAGAAGTTAGCAAGTTAGTGGTTAGTAGTTAGTTGCCATGAGAGAAAATTAGCTAAGCATGTAAAAGGAGTTAGAGAGAAGAAAACAAAGAGAGGTAAAGAGAGAACCTTTCATAGCTTGTCACCTTCTATTACAAGAACCCTTACTTTCCAACAATGTATCCTATTACAAGATCTAAAAGAAATAGAAAATACAAAGAGGAAGAAGAAAAACTAAACTAAACTACCCTAAACTATAACATGAAAATAAAACTACACTACTCTCTGTATTTCTCCAAATACAGAACACAAGGGGGTATTTATGAAAGGGGCACCAAAGAAAGTGTACGGAGCCGCCCGTCGAATCTCGGCGCACGCCTCCACAAGATGGACGCGAAAACGCGGCATTTGCTGTGTTTTTGTGGCAATTCTTGGGAAACGCGCGCAACGCCGCCTACTACGCGCTTCCCGATGTCCCCCTGTCGGATGTGCTTGTTGGTTTTCGGATTTGGGCCCCTGGTTTTGAGGAAATCACCCTCCAAAGTCAATGGCTATCTTTATAGGCCTTTAATCACCAATTAAATTGTGATTTTGGGTCTTCTTTTTCATTTTTTGCCATGGACGTAGAAACATACAAGAGAGGTATTATTAGCAGAAATTAATATTAAATAAATGTGAAGATGTGATATAAAATATGTAGTTTTAGAGACTTATCACACCCCCACACTTATCTTTTGCTCGTCTCAAGCAAAACAAAAAACTAAGAAAATTATTACACCATTTTCGCAGGTGCCGCGATTGCACTGATCAAGTGTAATAAGCCGTTAAACCTCTAGGTTTCCACTAGAGGAGGAGTTTTATCTCCTGAGGGTTTTCAGCAGATTACACCCACAAAATCCCTAAAGAAAGAAATCAAATGTTACTATTTTGAAAACGCATTTTGAAATAGAGAAAAGTGTTGAAGTATTTTTGCGAAATAATAAGTAATCCAAGGTTATAAGTTAACCAGAAATTATTCTTCCTTAAACTAAGTCGAAATGCAAAATCTTGTTATAAATTAAATGTAAGAGTTAAATCGAATTGATTCTTTAATCTTTCATAAAATTCTTAGAAAAATATGCACTTTGTGAACTGTGAAATTTTTGGGATATCAACTCTAACTTTTATGCCATTGATTTGTATATATATATATTCTTTTATTATTATTATTTTTTTCTTTTTTTCCTCCTCTTAGTTTTCTTATGCTTTCTTATTTACCCAGTAGTGAGCCTTTAGTCGGTGACTCCCAAACTAGATGATCTTAGGGTACCAGATGAGAAAACATCCCTCGGACTTAAGGACTCGAGTAAACAAGGCCAAAAACTAAAGGAAATTATTTTGATTTCTGTCCATCTTTTTAGGCATGAATAATCATGCTCCCTGAGGTATAATTATCCAGCTTCAATAAGTGATTTTTATTATCATCATTTTTTATATATTTTTTATGGCATTATCAGTCATTGTTTTAATCCCAAAAAATTGTGTAAGTGTGAAGTGCATAAATCTAAGGAAAAAATTCAAGATCAAATTATCTTTCCAATCTTACTCTTATCCTAAAATTTAAACAAGATCTATTATTTTGACTCAGTTTAAAATTTCATAATTTTAGGTCTTCTTAATTCCTAAGATAATCTTAATTTTCTTAAAAATAAATCAAAACTATTTATCGTGTTTCAAAAAGTTTTGTAAAAAAAAGAAAAAGTTTTAAGAAAAGAAAAAAGTTTTTATACAACAGAAAATTTTAAAAAGTTTCTAAAAAGAAGTGTAAAAGAAAGAAAATTTGAAACAACCTACGTTAGTAAACTCTACCCCACACTTATCTCATGCATTGTCCTCAATGCATCGTGAATGTGTATATACATGAAACAAATGGGAAGTGAAGAAAAATTACCTCATGGTGACGGCACTGGTGGTGGTCTGATTGGGCCAAGTATTGCTACCCAATCAAGATAATGTGGATCTGGAAGGAACCTAGCAATGACCTCTCTAATATGACCTAATAAAAGAATAATTGAGTGAAAGGTTTTATGTAAAAAATTATCCCCATCTAATTTTTAATTTTCAAAAATAATTACTGAATTATTTTCTTCAGCATCTTTGTCCAACAATGAAGTGTGATCTTGGAACATGATTGAGTTTGACTCAAATGGAACAGGAACAAAAACCGAGACCGACTCGAGAATTTGACTCAGATCAAGTCGAGATTCAAAACAAGGAGTAAAATTAGTTCAAAAATGGGATCCAAACTAAAGAATTGATGTTCACACACTTTTCACATCAATGAAGTGCGATCATAAGATATTGGTGATTTAATTTCACAGTATACTGGTACAGGATTCAATGTTGACTCCGGAATAGAAAAAAATATGGTAAAAATACCGGAGTCATTATTGAATCAAAGAGTGAAATGGAGTTACCAACTTAAGATTCAGGATCACTTTCAAGCTCAAGTTCAACTTCAGGAAAAGGATAACTTGCCAAAATGTCAAGGTGGTTCTCAAAATTTTGGGCAAGTTCAACTGGATGCAATGAAATTGAAACTTGATTTTCGTCCACAGAAGGAATGTGAATGGGCGAAATGATCGATTCAAGTTCAGAAATTATGAGAATCAAAACTAGCTCAAGAACGTTACTTAGTTCAGGTAACACAACAGAAGTCGATATTGATTCAAGGATTGGACTCGAATCGCTAAATTGAAGCTCAGTTTCATATTCATCTTCATGTTCAATTATAAGAATTGGATAACTTGTGAAACTATCAAGAATTTGAGTTGGTCAAGTTCAGTTTGGTATGATGAAATTGAAGCTAGATTTCTAAAATGACATGATTCTTGAGTTATATGAACATCTGATGGGTATGAGAATTTACTCATATTTTGTATTATTTGCTCGGTCTCTTGCACGAATTCCATAGTTTTTTCCCACAATGAGTTTTCTTTTATTGGTTCTAGAAAAGAACTATATGAATTTTGGAAATTTTGTGGACATGATGAGGCCATCATGTTTTCAAATTGTTTTTGGACCTCTATCGCTTCTTCCAAAGTCCTTTTCAACGAAGATTTTTCTTCAATTGGTGGTTCAGGAAAAGGAGGATATGAAGCAGAATTGGGAAATAAATATTGTGAAAATTGTGGACAATGTGGTTGAAAATTTGACTCGGGGAGATGAATCCCTATTGACTCTATGAAGAGTTGAATTATTTTAAAAATTATAATCATAAGATTAGGGATATGGGTCATATTGAGTCGGATATTCCAACCCGGTATATCTGGTTGGTTCATGTTGTACATAGCCGGGTCAGAGTTATCCGAGTCAAATGAGGTCGGGGTGAAATATGGATTTATATTATGATTAAAAAATTGTTGTTGTTAAAATCTATTTCACAATTTACAAGAAAGAAAACAAACAAACAAACAAACAAATAAAGAAAAAGAAAAAGAAAACAAGCCTATGCTAGGATTAACTTAGACCTAGACGACTCCTAACTAGTTAGACTGTCCACGGGGGGTACATTGTCAAAATCTGACCACGAGTTAGTCGGTCAGGAAAGCGCAAGATCAGTGGGAGGTATCCGTGCTAGAGCAACGGGCCTAATTATGTCAAACCACTGTTCTTCGAGGATTCGCCTCTCAATCCCCAACCTTTAACACCAATTTGACAAGAGTCAACTTCTAACAACTTCCCCTTAGATCAATCTCCTAAATGAGTCCGAGATGTCCCTAGGGGCCAACATCTAGCAAATTTTATTTAGGCTTGGGTTGTGTGAGTGGGGAGGTGATTTTTGGGCTAAGGGAGGGTAATGACTTCACCACCTTATGTTGTATTGGGTGTTGCCCTTAAGCTCAATTTGTGCAAATGTGCAATATAGATAAGAATGAACACAAAAAAGCGAGTAAATCACTGAAGTATTTGTCCTAACTGTATGCAATGCAATATATATACCTCCGTAAAGATCACAACAACACAAGAACAAAATACAGTATATTGGAATGAAAATTGTCACATGTCTAGACTATTTTAAATCATCCAATTTCCGTATTTTATTTCTTAAAATTATTACAGTGAACAGGTAATATAAATAAAAGTTTGCAGCAGAATATAAAAATGTAAAAAAATTACCCAACCACACAAGAGAAAGTGCGGATTTCTGCAACGCTAAAGTGTTTGACTTGCACACCAAAAACAAAGAAGAAAAGCTAAAAAAATATGAAATCAAACCATTCCCATCCCCGGCAACAGCGCCAAAATTTGATCGAGGGAAAACGCGCACAATAGTGTATGTTTTGAAATCAAGAGTTAAAGTATGTGCGCTTTGGCTTCCTCGATACTTCCGTTAGAGCATAGAGGCTAAAACGAGTCGAATCCATAAGGACAGGAGGTGATAGAAGCTTACACGGTATGTTCACGTGTATGTTAAGTGTTCTTCAATGTTTTAAAGAATGAAAAGAAAAGACAAAAAGAAATGAAAAGAAAAGTACGGTGAAACACAAAGAGGTGGGAAACATAGAAAAGATGGTTTTTCTGATTTTTAGTATATTTCTAAAATAAAGTGAGAAATAAAGAAAACCCATGTCTACTAACTACTAATGGATCCACTAACCATGCTAACCTCCAAGTGATAGTTGCCTTACAAGTATTATTGGCCATCACTAGTCCTTGTTTCAAGAGCGTTTCATAGCATGACTCATGCGATAACTTTCACATCCAAACTCAACAAAATAAGTACAAGTTACACTTAAACCATCAAAACTAAACAATAGCAAGCATGGAATAAAATAATGTTAGCTTGTTAGAGAGTTAGGATGTTAGAGTGTTAGAATCCATCATCATGAGCCATCAATGCCTCTTGCAAGAGCAAGGCCAAGTAGAGACTATTAGATTCATGTGGATTATCAAGTAAGAAGTTAACAAGTTAGTGGTTAGTAGTTAGTTGTCATGAGAGAAAATTTACTAAGCATGTAAAAGGAGTTAGAGAGAAGAAAACAAAGAGATGTAAAGAGAGAACCATTCATAACTTGTCATCTTCTATTACAAGAACTCTTACTTTCCAACAATGTATCACTCTCTCTCCTATTACAAGATCTAAAAGAAATGAAAAATACAAAGAGGAAGAAGAACTAAACTAAACTACCCTAAACTACAACATGAAAAGAAAACTACACTACTCTCTATATTTCTCCAAATACAGAACACAAAGGGGTATTTATAGGCGAAAGGGGCACCAAAGGGAGTGTACAGAGCCGCGCATCGAATCTCGACACGCTACTCCACAAGATTGCAGCGAAAACACGGCGTTTGCCGAGTTTCCGTGACAGTTCTTAGGAAGTGCTTGAGCGCCGCCTGCTGCACGCTTCCCGGATGTCCCCCTGTCGGATGTGCTTTATGGTTTTCAGATTGGGCCCCTGGTTTTGGGAAACCATCCTTCAAAGTCAATGGCTATCTTTATAGGACATTAATCACCAATTAAATGGTGATTTTGGGTCTTCTTCTTCATTTCATGCCATGGACCTAAAAACATACAAGAGAGGTATTATTAGTAGAATTTAATATTAAATAAATGTGAAGATGTGGTATGAAATATGCAGTTTTAGAGGCTAATCAGACTTCATCTCCAATATGGCGGATATCTCGTCAGGGTTGGCCTCGATTCCCCGCTGAGTGATCAAATACCCGAGGAACTTGCCAGAAGCTACTCCGAAGGTACACTTCTCAGGGTTGAGCTTCACATTGAATTTTCAGAGGAGAGTGAATGCTTCCCTCAAGTCTTCACATGGTCAGAGTGATCGAGACTCTTTACAAGTATGTCATCAACATATACCTCTATTGTGTTCCCGATCAGCTCCTTGAAACCTTGATTAACCATCTGCTAGAAGGTGGCTTTGGCGTTCTTCCCCGAAGAATGCCTTTGCATTTCTTGACCTCCAGCCAGACTTCTTCTAAGCAACATCGGAGATAGTTCTAGACATGTATGGTCTCCTTTGAAATCAGCCATCCTAGTCAGAGTGAGGTATCGCACTAGTCATAAAAACTGCAAAGCAAGTATTGTGTAATATGGCTTATAACAATAATTATTTCAATTTTAATGGTAATCCATATTACACACCAACCTCTTTTTTGGATATTACCAACCCGGCATATCATAACTTTAACCAACCTAGTGTGCCGGATTGGTCTTATCCGAATCAATATAACCCATATCCCTAGTCTTATAACCATCATTTCCAGAATAATTTCAACTCTTCACAGAGTCAGTGGGGATTCACCTCCCCGAGTCCAATTTTCAACCAACATGCCCTCCTTATCCACCTTGTCCACAATATTTCCAAGATTCATACTCAGTTCCACCAGTCCAAAATAGAAAACCATCAATTTTGGAAATGAGTATGCGTGAGTCCAAACAAAAATCACAAAATCTGATGGACTCACAATTTCACCACCAATTCCAAAACAACACTTTATCTTTTCAAAAAAACGATGAAACAATCAACTATGAAAAGATGCTTGAAGCCATGACTAAGACTCAAATGCTCGTAATCATGACATAGATATGATGGTCCAAACTCTACGTTCTCACTGTTTTGCCAGTTCTCATGTCGTTAACCATTCAGTTAGAGCTGAAGAGTCATGTTGTTTTGAAAAACAAGGTTCCATTTCAGAACAATCATTTGAACTTGCCCAAACGCCAAATTTTGAAAATGATATTGATAGTTTGTCAAGTTATTCCTTTCCTGAAATAGAACTTGAGAATGAATATAATCATGAACCTCAAATTAGTGATTCAATTCTTCTTCCTGATTCAATTATGACTCCTGTCTTCACCTGACTTCAATATTTTTTTCGGGTCAACATTGGATCCTGTGCCAATTCATCATGAAATTCAATTGCCTATCTTTGATGATCATCATATTGAACTTGACCAATTTCATACTTTTGAAAGTCCCATTGACAAATTGGCAAGTTCTCATTTTTATGAAATTGAACTCAATGAGAAATGTGACCTAGACTCTCAAATTTGTGATCCAGTTCAAATTTCCGAATCAATATTGACTCCTGTTTTGTTACCCGACTTGAGTAATATTTTACAGTCAGTTTTGATTCCTACATCTGTCATTCCTAAACTTGAATCACCAATATTAAGTCACATTCCATTGTGAGAAACTGAATGTGGACTTGAGTTTCAACTTCTTGATTTGGACCCACTTCCTGAGCCAATCTCGACTCCTGAACCTTTACTTGACTTAAGTCACTTTCCTGAGTCGGTATTAGTTCCAGTACTTCTTGAGTCCAAGTCAATCATTCTATCTTTTCGCACTCCATTTTGGGACAAGGCGGTTGACAAAATTGACTCCGAAATTAATTATGGAATTTGGAAACTAGATGGGTTTAAATTTTTAATAAAAAATGTTCATGTATATATCATTTTAGTGGGTTATATTAGAGTAATTTCTGGTGGGTTCCTCCGAACTCCATGCAAAGTCGATTGGGCCACATTTCATGGATCACTCAGACCACCACCGGAACCACCACCTTAAGGTTGTATATTTCCTTTCCTTTCTTCTTTTTCATGCATCTATGAATTAATTCATACATTGAGGACAATGCATAAGATAGGCGTGGGGGAGGGTTCTAACATAACTTAGTTTTTCTTTTTATTAAAAAAAATTCGTTACTTTTAAAAACTTTTTGAAAATAGAAACAATATTTTGACATATTTTTTGTGAGAAATTAAGTCAATTTTAAGGAATAGGAAAATCAAATTAGTATTTCTTGAACTTGGTCAAAATAAGATTATTTGTTTGATTTTTAGAGTTAGGAAGATAATTTGTCTAAGTAATTTAGTCTTAATCTTTACCTTAATGAAATATGCACACTTCATACACTTACACACTTAGTGTTCAAAAAACGAAGATTCTTATGCCTTACAAAAAAAAGAAAAAGAAAATATATATTTATAAAAGATGAACAAATCTAATTATTGATTAGCTAGGTGCTTTGGCCTAAATAAGCCTTGGTATTTATGCAAAAGATGATTAGATAAGTTTGAGAAAAAACTATATAAAAAAATCCTCTGATTAAGCTGGGTATTTGTGCCTAATAAAGCATAAGTATTCAAGCCTAAAAGTGGTTCATATAATAAAATTCTCAGTTTTGTGGCCTTGTTTGCTCGAGTCTTAAGTCCTTGGGGTGTTTTCTCAACTGGTGTCCTAAGACCGTTTGAATTGGGAGTCATCGATTAAAGGCTCGTTACATGGGCAGATTAGAAAGCCTAATAGAACTAAGGAATAATACCACCAAAAATATATATATATAAATAAATAAGGCATAAGAGTTAGAGTTAAAAAAACCCTTAGTCAAAATTTTCACGGTCACAAGGTGCATATGACTTAGGGTAAAGTAATAAACTAGATGAGAAGTACAATTTGACTCCTTACTTTGATTGATAACAAAATTTTGAACAGAGACTAAGTTTAGGAATGAAAAATTCGGTTTTCCTACAACTTATAGATTACTTAAAACTTACAATAATATTTCAAATATTTTTCTTTCAAAATGTGTTTTCAAATTACTAACATTTTTTCTCTTTCTTTAAGGATTTTGTAGGTGTAATCCACTGAAAACCCTCACGAGACAAACTCGTCCTCTAGGGTAACCTAGAGGTTTAAAGGCTTGTTGCACGAACTCAGTGCAATCGTGTCACCTACGAAAGTGGTGTAATAATTTAGTTAGGATTTTTCTTTTTGCTTATTTTGCTCAAGGACAAGCAAAAGTTAGGTATGGGGGTGTGATTGGAGTCATTTATGCATCATTTTCTACCACCATGCTATGCTTTATCTGAATAAATATTTGATTTTTACTGCTTTTTTCTCTCTTTTTTTAGGTCCAATGTTTAATGGAGAAGGAGGCCCAACAATTATGATTTTTGAGGAATTAAAGAACATTTAGAAGCCCATAAGAGAAAAGCCCAAGTCTGAACAGATCCAAAGCGTATTCTCAGTTTCTACAAGATCCAACTAAGGATACGAGATGCAACAGAAAGGCATTAAAATCCGCTAGCGCAGCGGCCAAGAAACGGCGACGGAAACGCGGCACTTGCCGTGGAACCGCGGCAATCTTCTGGCCGTTACTGCAGCGTTTGATCCGGAGCTGAGGTGGGATGGCCTCCTCTCATGAATACTATAAATAGACCCCTAGGGCCTCTATAATCGGGGAGGAGAAAAGAGCATTATTTTTATAGGGAAATTGTTAGGGTTTCTCTAGATTTTCTTTTTTGTCTCTTATGTAATTTTCTTTTTCTCCTTCTAGAATCCAGAAAAGAGAGAGTGAGAGTGAGCAATCTTTGTAATTGGAGACGGTGACAACGCAATACAAGGATCGAGCTTTCAATCTTCATCTTCTCTTGTTCTAGTGCATTGTTTTTCTTTTAAGCTTTTACTTTCTTTTATTTCACTTCTACAATGAATTATTTTTTGTTCTTTATTTCTATGTCTAGCTAATTCATTAACATGACTAACTAACTTTTAATTTTACTAACTACTAACTCTTGGGCAATTGCTGACTTATATGATTCTTGGGATACTTTCTTCTTTAAAGTCTTGCAAATTACAAGTCTATATCACTCCCAATGAAGATGAGTTGCTTTTTATTCTTTGCAAATGCTAAGTTTTTCCTCCATATGACTCATGTGAGCCTCACTTAGAGCCTTGTCTTTAAAACAAGTGCCGTGATGGAACATGAAGATGGAGCACTTCACTATGCCAATGACTACATTACAAGTTCTTATTTCATGCTCGCTTTATTATAGCTTTGATGGACTAATGAATCTTGTATGTTTCTTAGCATCGTTAAAAGTGACTATCCTTATTCCACTAATGAAAATCTATTTAGGGAGCCAATGATTCAAGGAGGCAACTAGCCTAGATGAGAAAAACCTTCGACATGGGACAACACAAGAACTTTGTAAAACAAGACATACCATTGACGATGAATCAATATGAGGCATGCATCACCCAACGAGAGTAGTAAGTTAGTAAATTATAATGTTAGTTAGTCATGGTTTCTTTTTATATTATTCTTAAAAATCTGTCTTTTGGAAACTTCTTCTTTTTCAAATCTCTCCGTTTTCCTTCCATCTTTATTCTCATTTCTTCTTTTATTTTACAAAACACTCAAAGATTTTTCACTCACCTTCCATATCGTTTTATTTTCCATTTCTTAAAACAAAGAAGAACCTTCGTTTTTCTTCACAAAGATTTCAATACAAATCTTGAATGCTTCTATCGCTAACCCTCCTTACGGATACGACCCGTCCTAGCTTATGCTACGAACGGTGATTCGAAAGGAGCAAAGTAAACCTGCATAAATATTCGAAGTTCTTGATCATCAGTACACGGCAACCAACGTTTACTCTAAACCTCTTTTCAATACAACTAATCCCTCCGAACAAATTTTTGGCGCCGTTGCCGGGGAGGGTAACGGTTATTATTGAATTTTTGGAACTAAAACGAGTTTTTCTTCTCTGTTGCAAGTTACAGGTCAGGAAAAGCAGGAAAGAAGATTGCAGTAACATATAAGTGGTCTTGGGCCTCTGTTCTAGAAAGCAGAGACCAAGCACCCTCTGGATTGCCGCGTTTCCTCGGCTCTGGTCGCGGATCCGCGACAAAAAGGAGTTCACTACTGACTGGGTTTTTGCAGGGCTGCTTGCTTTGCAAAATTATAGTTTTCTGCAAACTTTATTTCTTGTATGCCATCACCAGGAGCCAGCTAATAAACCAAAGTAAAACACTTGTTGAAAAGTTTAAAAATTGAGTAGATGTTTGCATTATAGGCACGTGTCTTTTCAATTCATTTACTTTACTGTTAAAGAGTGCTAGAGCAAGGTACGTTCGCATTGTATTCAGAATAGGACTCATCTCTTGGTTGATTTATATCGCTTTGAGTGAATCTTGTTTATCTTGTACACTTGCACAAAATTAATTTTAAGGGCAACACCCAATAACAAGATAAGGTGGGGATTTAATCACCCTTCCTTAGCCCAAAAATTAGATTCCAAGCACTCACAATCCCAAGCTTTTTAATAAAAAATGAGTAGAGGTTAGCCCTAGGGACATCTCGGACTCAATTAGGAGATTATCCTAAGGGGGAAAGATGTTGGAATTTGACTCCTGTCAAATCAGTGTCTAGGAAGGGGATTAAGGGTCGAAAGCCCGAAGGTTGGTGGTTACTTAATTAAGGAACGTCTTTGACGGATAACCTCCCACCAATCTTGCCCTAACCTGGCTGACTGGCTTGTGGTCAAAGTCTGCATTATACCTCCTATGGACAGTCTAATCAGTTAGGAGTCGTCCAGGTCAAAGGTCTACCCTAACTTAGGTTAGAATTTTTTCTTTTTTGTTTGCTTATTTGTTTTTTTTTGTTTGTTTGTATTTTACTGTGTGATATGGCTTATAATAACAATTTTTTCAATTTTAATAGTAATCCATATTACACACCAACCTCTTATTCGGATATTACCAACCCAACATATCATAATTTTAACCAACCTAGTGTGTCGGATTGGTCTTATTCGAATCAATATAACCCATGCCCCCAATCTTATAATCATAATTTTTAGAATAATTTCAACTCTTCACAGAGTCAGTGGGGATTCACCTCCCCCGAGTCCAATTTTCAACCAACTTGTCCTCCTTATCCACCTTGTCCACAATATTTTCAAGATTCATACTCAGTTCCACTAGTCCAAAATAGAAAACCATCAATTTTGAAAATGAGTATGCGTGAGTCCAAACAACAATCACAAAATCTGATGGACTCACAATTTTACCACCAATTCCAAAACAACACTTCATCTTTTTAAGACCAATCGCAACAAAACGATGAACCTATCAACTATGAAAAGATGCTTGAAGCCATGACTCAGGCTCAAAACGCTCGTAATCATGACATCGATAAGATGGTCCAAACTCTACGTTCTCACTGTTTTGCCAGTTCTGATATCGTTAACCATTCTGTTAGAGCAGAAGAGTCATGTTGTTTTGGAAAACAAGGTTCCATTTCGACACAATCATTTGAACTTGCCCAAACTCTAAATTTTGAAAATGATATTGACAGTTTGGCAAGTTATTCCTTTCCTGAAATAGAACTTGAGAATGAATATGATCATGAACCTCAAATTAGTGATTCAATTCTACTTCCTGATTCAATTATGATTCTGGTGTCTTCACCTGACTTCAATCTTTTTCCCGGGTTAACAGTGGATCCTGTGCCAATTCATCATGAAATTGAATCGCCTATCTTTGATGATCATCATATTGACCTTGACCAATTTCATACTTTTGAAAGTCCCATTGACAAATTGGCAAGTTCTCATTTTTATGAAATTGAACTCAATGAGAAATGTGACCTAGACTCTCAAATTTGTGATCCAGTTCAAATTTCCGAATCAATATTGACTCCTGTTTTGTTACCCGACTTGAGTAATATTTTAGAGTCAGTTTTGATTCCTACATCTGTCATTCCTGAACTTGAATCACCAATTTTAAGTCACATTCTATTGTGGGAAACTGAATGTGAACTTGAGTTTCAACTTCTTGATTTGGACCCACTTCTTGAGCCAATCTCGATGCCTGAACGTTTACTTGACTTAAGTCACTTTCATGAGTCGGTATTAGTTCCAGTACTTCCTGAGTCCAAGTCAATCATTCTATCTTTTCGGACTCCATTTTGGGACAAGGCGGTTGACAAAATTGACTCCGAAATTAATTATGGAATTTGAAAATTAGATGGGGTTAAATTTTTAATAAAAAATGTTCATGTATATATCATTTTAGTGGGTTATATTAGAGAAATTTCTTGTGGGTTCCTCCGAACTCCATGCAAAGTCGATTGGGCCACATTTCGTGGACCAATCAGTCCACCACCGAAATCACCACCTTAAGGTAGTATATTACTTCCCTTTTTTCTGTTTCATGCATCTATGCATTAATTTATACATTGAGGACAATGCATGAGATAGGCGTGGGGGAAGGTTCTAACATAACTTAGGTTTTTCTTTTTGTTAAAAAAAAAAATTTGGTTACTTTTAAAAACTTTTTGAAAATAGAAACAATATTTTGACATATTTTTTGTGAGAAATTAAGTCAATTTTTAGGAATAGGAAAATCAAATTAGTATTTCTTGAACTTGGTCAAAATAAGATTATTTGTTTGATTTTTAGAGTTAGGAAGATAATTTGTCTAAGTAATTTAGTCTTGATCTTTACCTTAATGAAATATGCACACTTCATACACTTACACACTTAGGGTTCAAAAAACGAAGATTCTTATGCCTTATAAAAAAAAGAAAAAGAAAAAATATATCTATGAAAGATGAACAAATCTAATTATTGATTAGCTAGGTGCTTTGGCCTAAGTAAGCCTTAGTATTTATGCGAAAGATGATTAGATAAGTTTGAGAAAAAAAATATAAAAAAAAATCCTCTGATTAAGCTGGGTATTTGTGCCTAATAAAGCATAAGTATTCACGCCTAAAAGTTGTTCATATAATAAAATCCTTAATTTTGTGGCCTTGATTGCTCGAATCTTAAGTCCTTTGGGTGTTTTCTCACCCGGTGTCCAAAGACCGTTTGGTTTGGGAGTCATCGATTAAAGGCTCGTTACATGGGCAGATTAGAAAGCCTAATAGAACTAAGGAATAATACCACCAAATATATATATATATATATATATATATATATATATAAATAAATAAGGCATAAGAGTTAGAGTTAAAAAAACCCTTAGTCAAAATTTTCACAGTCACAAGGTGCATATGACTTAGGGTAAAGTAATAGACTAGATGAGAAGTACAATTTGACTCCTTACTTTGATTGATAACAAATTTTTGAATAGAGACTAAGTTTAGGAATGAAAAATTCAGTTTTCCTACAACTTATAGATTACTTAAAACTTACAATAATATTTCAAATATTTTTCTTTCAAAATGTGTTTTCAAATTACTAACATTTTTTCTCTTTCTTTACGGATTTTGTGGGTGTAATCCACTGAAAACCCTCACGAGATAAAACTCGTCCTCTAGGGTAACCTAGAGGTTAAAGGCTTGTTGTACGAGCTCAGTGCAATCGTGTCACCTACGAAAGTGATGTACTAGTTTAGTTAGGATTTTTCTTTTTGCTTATTTTGCTCAGGGACGAGCAAAAGCTAGGTATGGGGGTGTGATTGGAGTCATTTATGCATCATTTTCTACCACCATGCTATGTTTTATCTGAATAAATATTTAATTTTTACTGCTTTTTTCTCTCTTTTTTAGGTCCAATGTTTAATGGAGAAGGAGGCCCAACAATTATGATTTTTGAGAAATTAAAGAAACATTTAGAAGCCCACAAGAGAAAAGCCCAAGTCTGAACAGATCCAAAGCGTATTCTCAGTTTCTACAAGATCCAACCGGGATACGAGATACAACAGAAAGGCATAAAAATCTGCTAGCGCAGCGGCCAAGAAACGGCCGCGGAAACGCGGCACTTGCCGTGGAACCGCGACAATGTTCTATCCCCAGTTGGAGATATCCCCGATTCACTAGTTCCTAAAGCTATTGATACAAACCTGCAAAAAAAAAATATATAAACTTTTAGAACAGTGCTAGATCCTCGATTCTACCATATAGCCCAGGGCTAAGGGGTCGTGATCCATAGGGAGGGACAGCGATGGAAGTGTTGTGTACGTTTCTTTCTTTAATTCACCAAAACAAGTTAAGAGTTCTCTTCTAAGTTTTAAAAGAAAATAAAAATAATTAAGGCTAATCTAAGTTAGAAGAATTCTAAAGAAGAAGATGGGTTTGTTGTTTTTTTAACAAAAGAAAGAAAATGATAAAGAAGAGTGTTGGTGCAAAAATCAGAAATAAAAAAAAAAGAAGAGTACTTACCTCTACTGGTTGAATCATAATGAAAAATCACCTTGAAATAAAGTAAAATAATAGAAAAGAATAAAGAAAGCAGAGCTTCGGCTTGATCGAGTACGATGAAGAGAAGTGGGAAACTTTCATTGATTTTCACCTACAATAATAGTTTCTTACGAAAGGATTATAATAGTGTCACTCTATAATAATTCTTTCTCTCTTTTAATCATGTAACTCTCTCTAACTTAAGCTATAAAAAAAATAAAAAATTACATTGAAGAAGATAAGAAAAGCCTAAACTAAGGCCCCTCTATGAGATGGTGTCCCTTTACCTTTAAGATTATAGGTATTTATAGGGAAGAAAAATGAGTATTGGACGCGAACGGAGATAGGGGAGCTGGCGATCCCCCTGGTTCAACTACCAGGCCATGAAAATGCGATTTTTGCCGCGTTTTTGCTGTAATATTCTGGCCGTAGTTTTCGCTGCAATATCCTAGCCGTAAGGTCAGGATCAAGGGGCGTTGGTCCATCCAGGTGTCCTCTATCCTTCTCATCCCTTTAGATTTTGAATTTCTACTCTGAAATTGACAATTCATCCTTTTATCCTCAGCGAAACCAATTGGGCATTCAAAAAATTTCATTTTTACTTTGGTATTTATCTCATCTGATATACTCAGTCTTCAGATAAGATGGCTTCTAGAACTCTAGATTTGAATCGATCCCCTTTCTTTTACACTTTTAGATTTAATTGGATAAATCTATCAATCTCTCTCTCTCTCTCTCTCTCTCTCTCTCTCTCTCTCTCTTTCTCTCTTCCTCTTCTTCCTTAATTACCTGCATGCCACTAAACATGAAAATACATTAATTAGTAGGGTTTTATTTAAATATAAATATAGAAATGTGACACATATGATATGAAGACATGTAATGCACATGTATGATCACACCTCCAAACTTATCTTTAGCTTGTCCTCGAGCGAAATAAAAAGTAGAGCTAACCTAACCTACTCACTTTCGTAGGAATCACGGTTGCACATATCACGTGCTACAAGCCGTTAAACCTCCAGGTTACTCCTAGAAGACGAATTTTGTCTCATGAGGGTTTTTAGTGGATTGCACCCACACAATTCATAAAGAAAAAGAAAATAAAGTGTAAATATTTTTGAAAACGCATTTTGAAGGAAAAAATATTTAAAGTATTAATGTAAGAATTCAATAATCTATAAGTCATAGGATTATCAAAACTTAGTCATTTTTAAACTTAGTTTATATTCAAAAACTTGTTTTCAATCAAGGTAAAGGTTAAAATTGTATTTTTTATCTAGTTTATTATTTTATCCTAAGTCATATTCACCTTGTGACCGTGAAAATTTGACTCAGGATTCTTCAACTCTAACTCTTATGCCTTATTATTTTCTATGTTTTCTTTTTTTTTTATGGCGGTAATATCCTTAGCTCTATTTAGGCTTTCTAATTTGACCATGGAATGAGCCTTAGTCGGCACTCTCAAACTGGATAGTTTTAGGGTATCGGGTGAGAAAACTCCCCAAGGACTTAGGACTCGAGCAAATAAGGCAACAAAACTAAGGATTTTTATTTATATGAACCACTTTTAAGTGTTGATAGTAAGACTCGGGGGAGTTGCATCCCCACTGATTCGGTGAACGGTGGTAATAATTATCCCATTCTTGTTTATAATACTGCGATTGGGGCATATATTGATTCAGATAAGACCAATCTAATATACTTGGTTGGTTAAAGTTATGTAATACCGGGTTGGTAATATTCGAATTAAAAGAGGCTAAGGGAGAGTATGGATCACTATATGCATTGGAAAGATTATAATTATAATCCATATCATAAAGATATCAAAAACAAAAATAAACAAATAAATAAACAAAAGAAAAAAATCTAACCTAAGTTAAGGTAGAGCTTAGATCTAGACGACTCCTAACTGTTGATTATCGATAAGAGGTATATTGCAAAACCTGACCTCAAGTTAATCGGCTAGGTAGGGGCAAGATTGGTGGAAGGTATCTGCGCTTAAATCGACGGGCCTAATTATGCCAAACCTCTAACATTCGAGATTTCGCCCCAGAATCTCCAACCTTCGACACCGATTTGGCAAGAGTTAACTTATAACAACTTCCCCCTTAGGACAATCGCTATTTGAATCTGAGATGTCCCTGGGGCCAACGTCTACTCAATTTTAAGTTAGGCTGGGTTAGAGAGTGAGGAGATAGTTTTTTGGCTAAGGAAGAGTAATGACATCCGCACCTTATGTTGTTTAACAGTTATGCCCTTAATCCTTTTAGTGCCCGTGTGCAAGTATATAGCAAAAAATAACACTCAAGAAATACAACATAAAAGTGTGTTTCCTAAACTATATACTATGCAGACGTACCTTTTTCTCCAGCACTCTTCAACAGTAATATAAAATGTAAACGAAATTAGGCAGATGCCCTAGAATGCAACAGTCTAAACATTTTTTTTATATTTACAAAGCAACCATGTTACTGTTGAGGTTAAAAAACATGCGCAGATTGAGTTAAATAGATAAATTAATAAATGCAGAGAGCTAATCTTTAAAATCAAGCAACCTGTAAGAAAGCAGGTTAGGAGTTTTCCCTACTTTCCCGCGCAAACGTTGCAATGGCCGTGTTTCTGCGGCAATAGTTAGGTCTTCTGAGCTCTGCTTTCAAGAGCAGAGGCTCATGTATGCTATATGTCCAATGCAGCTCTTGGTTTTCTAAAAATTATCCCCTATACACCAAAACAGAGAAGAAAAAAGGATTAATTCGTTAAATTAAATTAAATAGAAAAGAAAACTTACCTTCCGTCCCCGGCAGGGCGCCAAAATTTTGTTGATCGATTATGACCTGCACAGAAAAATACAAACATTAGGAACAGTTCTAGGTCATCAACTCTACCGTGTAGCCTAGGGCTAATGGGTCGTGATCCACAAGGAGGGACAGTGATGAAAGCGTTATGTAAGTTTCTTTCTTTTAATTCACTAAAATAAGTTAAGAGTTCTCTTCTCAGTTTTAAAAGAAAATAAAAATAGTTAAGGCTAATCTAAGCTAGAAGAATTCTAAAGAAGAAAATGAGCTTTTATTTTTTTTTACAAAAGAAAAGGAAATAGATAAAAAAAGTGTTGGTGCAAAAATCAGAAATAAAAGAAGAGTACTTACTTCTATTGGTTGAATCATAATGAAAAATTACCTTGAAATAAAGTAAAACAGTAGAAAAGAATAAGGGAAACCAGAGCTTCGGCTTGATCGAGCACGATGAAGAAAAGTAGGAACTTTCATTGATTGTCACCATCAATAATAGTTTCTTAAGAAAAGATTACAATAATGTCACTCTACAATAATTCTTCCTCTCTTTTAATCATGTAATTCTCTCGAACCTAAGCTATGAAGAAAAATAAAAAAATGAGTATTTATGGGGAAGAAAAGGAAAAGCTAAGCTAAAGCTCTCTCTGAGATGGTGTTCCTCTGCCTTCGAGTTTACATGTATTTATAGGGAAGAAAAATGAGTATTGGACGCGTACGGAGATAGGGGAAGCTGGCGCTTCCCCTGGTTCAACTATTAGACCGCAGAAACGCGGCTTTTACCGTGTTTCTGCGGCAAAAGCCTCATTTCCGTGGCAATATCTTAGCCGTAAGGCCAGGATCAAGGGGCATTGGTCCGTCCAAGTGTCCTCTACGCTTCTATCCTTTTGGATTTTGAATCTCTGCTCTGAAATTGACGATTCATCCTTTTATACTTAGCAAAACCAATTGGACTTTCAAAAAATTCATTTTTTCTTGAATTTTAATTGGTATTTATCTCATCTGATATACTCGGTCTTCAGATAAGATGGTTCTAGAAACTCCAGAATCGATTTTCTTTCTTTTAAACTTTTGGATTTAATTGGATAAATCTGTCAATCTTTCTCTTTTCTTCCTTAATTATTTGCATGCCACTAAACATGAAAATGCATTAATTAGCAGGGTTTTATTTAAATAAAATGTAGAAATGTGACACATAAGGTATGAAGACATGTAATGTACATTTATGATCAGCTATCTTCGGAGAGAATGACAGTTCACGGTACGATGGCCCATACCGACATGGCTCCTGGACCCTTCAAGTTAGATGAGAGTGGCCTGAATGCCTGACAAACTCCTTGTCCTTGATGGTGTTATATACCTAATTCATGTGGACTTTGAATGGAGTGAAATTGGCTTCATCATCGTAGACCTTGGCGATGTTCAGAGCGGCCTTGTTGATTGCTCAAACTGCCCGGCTCAGAGTCTTCTCAGGGAAAACAACCTGTGTTTTCTGTTTCTCCCTTTCACTCCCTATTTGGGAGAGCAGTTGGAAGAGCTCCGAGTAGCATCCTCAATTTGGATATACTTCTGGCGCAAGTGAGGATGTCCCTCATCTTGGTGACCCATGTTTCATCAAATGTTTGTAGAAAGAGTAGGAGACTTGCAGCCCACTGATGAATGCGGCGGAAGCCAAGTCATCATTGCAGTTATACACCAGAGCCATATTGCTCTGAAAATAACTAGCACACTGCTTGAGCCTCTCCCAGGATTCATTTTGATGGTGAGGGGTGATTGTTATTCTTCTCAAGCTCCCATCTGGAAGCATACTGGTGGTAATAGGCCTTATTCACCTCCTCAAATCTCTGGAGAGAGCATCTCGGGAGTGTGTAGAACCAGTCATAGGCCGCGCCTTTGAGACTGGATGGGAACAAGCGACTGAGAGTAGGTCGCCGTGAGAGTGGACAACCATCCTGTCCTGGTACTGATGGAGGTGTTGGATAGGATCGATCGCTCACGAGTAGCACTCGAAGCTCGACATCACAAACTTTTTCGGTAAGTGGTGAGAAGTGATCTCCTCCAAGAGTAGAGAGTCGAAGGTCCTCAAGCCGCAAGGCTCCATCTCCTTTCGGAGAAGCTAACTTGCTTTCTCAACCTACTTCCGGATGATCTCTTCGATGTCCTCCATGTAAGGCCCCTTCAAGGTCCTTGATTAGTCTCTAAAACTGCATATTTCATACCATATCTTCACATTTATTTCATATTAAATTATACTAATAAACACCTCTCTTGCATGTTTCTAGGTCCATGGTGTGCAATAAAGAAGAAGACCTTAAATCACAATTTAATGGGTGATTAAAGGCCTAAAATATAGCCATTAACTTTGGAGAGCTGATTCGTCAAAATCAGGGGCCCAAAACCAGAACCGGGAACTCAGCAGACAGGGGACAGACGGGACAGCATGCAGCAGAAAGCGCCACGCGCGCGGCTCTAGACGAACTGCGAAAACGCGGCTATGGCTGCGTTTCTGCGGCCGCGCCCGTACTTTGGGTCAGGGTTTGCCCCCTGGGCTCCCTTTCCCCTTGGGCCTATAAATACCCCTTGGGGTTTTTGAGAGAGGAGATATGAAATATTTTAGGATAGTTTCATCTCCATTTTGCAGTTTAGATAGTTTAGGTTCGTGTTCTTCTTCTTCCTCCTTTGTATTTTTCATTTCTTGTAGATTTCGTAATAGGAGAGAGAGTGGCACATGGTTGGGAAGCAAGATTGCTTGTAATAGAAGGTGACAATCTATGAAAGGTACTCTCTTAACTTATCTTTGTTTTCTTTTCTAACTCCTTTTACATGTTTAGCTAATCTTTTCTCTCATGGCAACTAACTACTAACCACTAACTAGTCTAACTTCTTATTTGATAATCCCATAAATCTAATAGCCTCTCTTGGCCTTGCTCTTGAAAGAGCCATTGATGGCTCATGATGATGGATTCTAACAATCTAAAATCTAACTCTCTAACAAGCTAACATTACTTTATTCCACGCTTACTCTTGTTGGGTTTTGATGGTTTAAGGGTAGCTTGCACTTGTTGGTTGAATTTGGATGTGAAAGTTGACATATGGGTCATGCTTTGAAACGCTCTTGAACCAAGGACTAGTGATGGCCAATGATACATGTGAGGCAACTATCACTAAGAGGTTAGCATATTGGTGGAGTCATTAGTAGTTAGTAGCCGTGAGTTTTCGTTCTTTTTCACTTCTTTTAAGAAATACATATAACAATCCCAAACACAAACATGAATCAACCGAGAAAGCTTCTATCACATTCCGTCCTTGTGAATTTGACTCGTTTTAGCCTCTATGCTATAACAGAAGTATCGAAGAAGCCAAAGCACACACACTTTAAATCTTAATTTTAAAACTTACACTTTTTGTGCGCGATTTTCCCCCGATCAAATTTCAGCGCCGTTGCCGGGGATGGGAACGATTTGATTTCACATTTTTGTTAACCTTTCTTCTTTGTTTTTGGTGTGCAGGTTAAATTTTTAGCGTTACAGAAGTCCACACTTGCTCTTGTGTGGTTGGGTAAATTCTTTAATATTCTTATACTCTGCAGTTAATTTTTGTTTATATTACTTGTGCACTGTCAATAATTTTAAGAACTAAAATACAGAAATTAGATGCTTTAAAATGGTTTAGACATTTGCATCTAGGCACGTGTCAATTTTCATTCCAATATACTGTATTTTATTCTTGTGTTGTTATGTATTGATAGGAGGTGTACATATGTCATTGCATATAGTATAGGATAAACACGCCGGTGATTTACTCTCTTTGTGTGTTCATTCTTATCTATATTACACACTTGCACAAATTAAACTTTAGGGCAAAACTCAATACAACATAAGGTGGGGAAGTCATTACCCTTCCTTAGCCCAAAAATTACCTCCCACTCACACAACCCAAGCCTAAATAAAATTTGCGAGACGTTGGCCCCTAGGGACATCTTGGACTCAATTAGGAGATTGACCTAAGGGAAAAGTTATTAGAAATTGACTCTTGTCAAATCGGTATCTAAGGTTAGGGATTGAGAGGCGAAACCTCGAAGAACAGCAGTTTGGCATAATTAGGCCCATTGCTCCGGTACGGATACCTCCCACTGATCTTGCCCCTACCTGGCCGATTAACTCGTGGTCAGCTTCCGACAATATACCCCATGGACAGTCTAACCAGTTAGGAGTCGTCTAGGTCAAAGTCAACCCTAACATAGGCTTATTTTCTCTTTCTTTTTCTTATTTGTTTGTTTCTTTATTTTTTGTAAATTGTGAAATGGATTTTAACAACAACAATATTTTCAATCATAATATGAATCCATATTTCACTCCGACCTCATTTGATTCAGATAACTCCGACCTGCTATGTACAACATGAATCAACTATATATACCGGGTTGGGATTATCCAACTCAATATGACCCATATCCCAAATCTTATGACCATAATTTTCAAAATAATTTCAACTCTTCACAGAGTCAATGGGGATTCACCTCCCCGAGTCAAATTATAAACCACATTGTCCATAATTTCCACAATATTCATTCCCCGATTCTTCTTCATATCCTCATTTTCCTGAACCACCAATTGAGGAAAAATCATCATTGCAAAGGACTTTGGAAGAAGCAATAGAGACCCAAAAATAATTCGAACACATGATGGCCTCATCATGTCCACAAAATTTTCAAAATTCATAGAGTTCTTTTCCAGAACCAATCAAAGAAAAATCATTGTGGGAAAAAATTATAGAATTCGTGCAAGAGACTAAGCGAATAATACAAAATATGAATAAGTTGCCATGTCCATTAGATTTTTATATGACTCAAGAATCTTACCATTTTGGAAATCCAGCTTCAATTTCATCATACCAACTTGACCAACATTCAATTCCTGATAGTTGGCAAGTTATACATTTACTGAAATTGAACTTGAAGATGAATGTGAACTAGAGCTTCAATTTAGCGATTTGAGTCTGATCCTTGAATCAATATCGACTCCTGTAGTGTTACCTAAACTAAGTAACGTTCTTGAGCTAGTTTTGATTCCCATCATTCCAGAACTTGAATCGATCATTTCACCCATTCATATTCCTTCTGTGGACAAAAATCAAGATTCAATTTCATTACATCTATTTGAACTTGCCCAAAATCTTGAAAACCACCTTGACATTTTGGCAAGTTATCCTTTCCTGAAATTAAACTTGAGCTTGAAAGTGATCATGTACCTCAAGTTGGTAATTCATTTTACTTTTTGATTCAATAATGACTCCGGTATCTTTACCAGATTTCTTCTCTATTCCGGAGTCAACATTGAATCTTGTACCAGTACACCGTGAAATGGAATCACCAATCTCTTATGATCACATTTCATTGCTAGGGAAAGTGTGTGAACATCAATTCTTTGGTTTGGACCCCATTTTTGAACTAATTTCGACTCTCATTGTTGACTATAGACTTGATCTGAGTCAAATTCCCGAGTCGGTGTCGGTTTTTACTCCTGTTCCACTTGAGTCCAAATCAATAATCTTACAAAATCCCACTTCATTATTAGACAAGGATGTTGAAGAAAATTACTCTGTAATTATTGTTGAAAATTGAAAATTAGATGGGCATAAATTTTTAAATAAGACCATTCACTCAATCATTCTTTTATTGGATTATATTAGAGAGGTCAATGGTGGGTTCCTTCAAGATCCACATTATCTTGATTGGGTAGTAACGCTTGGCCCAATCAGACCACCACCGGAGCTACCCCCTGAGGTAATTTTCCTTCCCTTCCCATTTGTTTCATGTATGTACACATTCACGATGCATTAAGGACAATGCATGAGATAAGTGTAGGGAAGGGTTTACTAACATAGGTAGTTTTAAATTTTCTTTCTTTTAAACTTCATTTTAGGAACTTTTTAAATTTTTTGTTTGTGTAAAAACTCTTTTCTTTTCTTTTTACAAAACTTTTTGAAACAAGATAAATAGTTTTGATTTATTTTTAATAAAATTAAGATTATCTTAGGAATTAGGAAGACCTAAAATTATGAATTTTTAAACGAAGTCAAAATAATAGATCTTGTTTAAATTTTAGGATAAGGAAATAAGATTGGAAAGATAATTTGATCTTGAATTTTTTGCCTTAGATTTATGCACTTCACACTTACACAATTTTTTGAGATTGAAACAAAAACTGAAAATGCCATAAAAATGCTATAAAAATATATATATAAAAACAAAAAAATGATGATAAAACCACTTATTGAAGTTCGGTAATTATGTCTTAGGAAGCATGATTCTTCATACCCAAAATGGTGGATAAAAACAAAATAATCCCCTTTAGTTTTGTGGCCTTGTTTACTCGAGTCCTTAAGTCCGAGGGATGTTTTCTCATCTGGTGCCCTAAGATCATCTGGTTTGGGAGTCACCGGCTAAAGGCTCACTACCCGGGTAAATAAGAAAGTCTAAGAAAACTAAGGGAAGAAAAAAAGAAAAAACAAGAAAAAAATATATTAAATAAATGGCATGAAAGTTAGAGTCGATATCCCAAAAACCTTCACTGTTCACAAAGCGCATATTTTTCTAAGAGTTTTATGAAAGATCAAAGAATCAATTCAATTTTAAATTATTACATTTAATTTATAACAAGATTTTGCATTTCGATTTAGTTTGAGAAAGAACAATTTCTGATTAACCTATGACCTTGGATCACTTATATTTTCGCAAAAATACTTTAACCCTTTTCTCTATTTCAAAATATGTTTTCAAAATACTAACATTTGATTTCTTTCTTCATGAATTTAATGGGTGCAATCCACTGAAAACCCTTAGGAGACAAAACTCCTCCTCTTGGGGAAACCTAGGGGTTTAATGGCTTATTGCACATACTCGTTGCAATCGCGTCACCAGCGAAAGTGGTGTAATAATTTTCTTAGTTTTTTGTTTTGCTCAGGACAAGCAAAAGATAAGTGTGGGGGTGTGATTAGTCTCTAAAACTGTATATTTCATACCACATCTTCACATTTATTTCATATTAAATTCTGCTAATAAACAACTCTCTTGCATATTCTAAGTCCATAGTGTGCAATGAAGAAGAAGACCCTAAATCATCATTTAATGGGTGATTAAAGACCTAAAATATAGCCATTGACTTTGGAAAGCTGATTCGTCAAAACCAGGGGCCCAAAACCAGAAACCGGTAACTGCAGCTGACAGGGGATAGACGGGATAGCGCGCGGCAGAAAACGCCGTGCGCGTGGCTCTAGATGAGCCGCAGAAACGCGACAATGGCCGCGTTTTCGCGGCCGTACGAGCGCGGTCGCACCTGTACTTTGGGCCAGATTTTGCCTCCTGGCCCCCCATTCCCTTGGGGCCTATAATACCCCTTGGGGTTTTTCAGAGAGGAGATATGCAATGTTTTAGGGTAGTTTCATCTCCATTTTGTAGTTTAGATAGTTTAGGTTAGTATGCTTCTTCTTCCTCCTTTGTATTTTTCATTTCTTGTAGATCTTCTAATAGGAGAGAGAGTGGTACATGGTTGGAAAGCAAGATTGCTTGTAATAGAAGGTAACAATCTATGAAAGGTGCTCTCTTAACTTATCTTTGTTTTCTTCTCTAACTCCTTTTACATGTTTAGCTAATTTTTTCTCTCATGGCAACAACTACTAACCACTAACTAGTCTAACTTCTTATTTGATAATCTATATGAATCTAATAGCCTCTACTTGGCCTTGCTCTTGGAAGAGCCATTGATGACTCATGATGATGGATTCTAACACTCTAACATCTAACTCTCTAATAGGTTAACATTACTTTATTTCATGCTTGCTCTTGTTGGGTTTTGATGGTTTAAGGGTAGCACTTGTTGGTTCAATTTGGATGTGAAAGTTGACATATGGGTCATGCTTTGAAACGCTCTTGAAGCAAGGACTAGTAATGGCCAATGATACATGTGAGGTAGCTATCACTAAGAGGTTAGCATGTTGGTGGAGTCATTAGTAATTGTAGCCGTGAGTTTTCTTTCTTTTTCACTTCTTTTAATAAGTACATACAACAATCCTAAACACACACGTGAATCAACCGGTAAAGCTTCTATCATCTCCCATCCTTGTGGATTCGACTCGTTTTAGCCTCTATGCTATAACGGAAGTATCGAGGAAGCCAAAGCACACACACTTTAAATCTTAATTTCAAAACATACACTTTTTGTTCGTGATTTTTTCCCGATCAGTCCTGTGTGACTCAGAGTTCTCGGCGTGATGACTGTCACTGAGGATAGTGACCTATCACGCCTCCAATTGTTCTCGGTGCGAGCGGCCCGAATAGTGCTAGGTAGCAGAGATGGAGGAGTGTGAGACCCTTCTATCCTTTGGTTCCTGGAGGACTGCAACCTCCACAATGTTTCGATTTGAGCGACAAGTTGGTACTGGACACGGACCATCGCGTCTCTCATCAAGGCTGCCTTCTCGCGCTCGAGAGTTGCCTCCGTCATTGTTCATCCAGCTACCTCTGAAGAATGGAGAGCACTTGGACGAGTTGGCTCTCGGAGGGGAGTAGAGTCTCGTGAGCGTTGACCCTTCCCCCTGGGGAAGTAGTCGGGGAAGATAGTCCTTCTCTTGCATCTTCGATGAGGACATCGAAATGTGGAGGATGATCATTGGTGGCCCCTGCGCCCCAGGCGGCCGTAGATTTGGCCTTCAACATGGCTGAGGCAGCAACACACGCGATGTTCTTTGATGGGGCCATTTCAACTTCAGAGAGGCTTTTTGAGGAGGGAAAAGAATTTGGATTTAGGATAACTTTAAATGTGGGCTCAGAACTCACAACGAAAGCATCAAAATGTGGAGGTAAGTTCCTGAGAAATTTATCTACACTCAAATTGTAAATGAGAATGTAAATCAAACGCAAACACCAGAGAATTACGTGAAAAACCCAAGGAGAAAAAATCACGGAGTAAAGAGAGATTCCACTAAATCAGCGAGATTACAAGGCGTTCTTTATGCTTTATTACAAATTCAATTTTTTAGGGTTCGATCCCTTACAAATGAGGAAGAGATCGGCTTTTATAACTGAGGATTAAAAAGCTGAGTCGAAGACTTTGAGATCTCCGCCTATGGATCAATCCATGATCATAATTGCACGTAACACCACAGCTGCAATTGGTAGAGTGTTGTGTGATTTTTGGGAATCACACTAGTTGGAGAGGATAACGACATAGATCCGCAATTATCGCCTATCACGTGTTAAATTGTAGTAACCGTCCTGTTGCTAGTGTCACGATCTTCCAGAGGTCATAATTTTGACTATTACAAAAACCAACCCAAATAACATGATAACTATCACCTGTCATCCACACGGTATCATTTGGTAAGAATTTTATAGAATATAAGTTCATCAAAATTTCACATTATATCAACCTATCATCCATAACAATTCTAACCAAAACAAACCATTGATTGTGCCGTATATATTAACAATTGCCAGATTCGCTCAAAAGTCTTCTGCTTCATGCTATGCTTAGTCTACGAGCATATTATTGTAATTAGTTGTAGTAAAATAAAATATAGTGAATAGTCAGGCACTTAATTAAGATGAGATCATGAGACCAGTTTATATGAAAACAATCATAAGCTATTAAAGAGTTGCACCAATGTAATAATAACATTCAATGAGAGAATAATTTGAGGTTTGATCTTAGGTGCAAAATTTAAACATTTAGCGAAGATAATATGAGGTAGAAAAAGCCCCATTACTATTATAAGATTTGACAATAAATTTGTCTGTTCTATTGAATTTAGCAAAGATTATACTTGTACTAGGTGAGATATGGTAAAGAATCCACATCTATTATCTTAAAATCGATAGAAATTACAAAAATATTACAATAATATAAGTTTATTTTCTGCTGAATTTCATAGTACAAGGTGGTTTGCTATGAAATGGTAATAGGAGGGGGGTTTCTGTAATTTACCCTATTTTATTTGACAATTTATGTAGAGATGACATGAAAGTAGACCGTGAGGTAACTGTTAGGGATCAAGAGTTTGTATTAAATAGTAGAGATAGGAACAATGAAGAAGAAATGAGAAGAGCATGATGGGTAATATACTTTTATTTCATTCAAAATCTAGCTGGAAGGGTAAGATTTTCGGGGTAAATTTCTAATATCAAAGTTTTGAAAGTTAAGTTTTATATATTAAAGATTTGACAGCTATACATCTAAATACCCCTTTATGTTATTAACTTTTTCATTCTAGATCACAGTTTCTTATATGTTGGAGAAAGTAGGTGCATCCAAAAAGGTAGCCAACAGGACTAGCTCAATGGCGCCTGGAAATTTTAGTTCAAAATATCTTGTCACTCATAGTGAATGAAAAGATTTAAACCCACGATCTTTCACAATATAAGAAAATGGTCTTTTCACTTGTGCTATATATACTTTGTTGATTATTCTTTCTTCTTGTTAATTACTTTGTTTTGCATGACTATACACTGTGACAGTTCTATCCATATCATTTTTCCTTCTTGATGCATCAGAATGTAGTAGTACTTCTTGTATATGTCAGTTCAATTAATGTTTATGTTCTAAACTCTAGAAAATTTGTATTGACTATCATCTTGTTTTCTTCGCTAGTTATGTTTTCAAATATGCATTTATCCTATAACTGCAGATCACTAATTTCAAATCAAGACTCTACAGTGTTTTTTGCATGACTATATATTGACAGTTTTATGACATAACATCTGACAATACAAAAGTACTAAGCAGAAGGGATCCTCGTAGGTTTTATATATGTTGAATAATATCCTCATTGTTATATCTTTTTATAATATGTTGCATCCTAATTAAACTACTTGCATATTTTAAGCACATCCACTCCCACAAGCTTTGATAGTTGGACACCAGCGTGGCTCTTTAGCACTTCCTTCTCTTCATAATTTTGCGTAAGACTTTCCTCATAATCTATTTAATTAAGAAGTAAACTCTTTTACAATATAAAATAAATAATTAATTGTAGACAGTACATACCAAACGTAATCCAACTATATTTGACATTTAATAACTTGGAGATCCATCTACTCACTATATATCCAACTGTTTTTTTTTGAACGTTAGACTGTATCCGGACTTGATCCCCATCCTTTCCTACTGTTTACTTAGTCTACGAGCATTATAATTAATTGTAATAAAATGAAATATATTGAATATTCAGGCACTTAAATAAGATGAGATCATGAGACCAGTTTATATTATCTGTATCTTCTTCGAAATTAAGAATGCTTTCTTCTTCATTCTTTACTTAATCAATACACATCAACAATGTTTGTCAAAGCAGGAGAAAGAGAGATGGATGCCTATTAGAAGTCAGAACACTCTCATCACGCTTAAAACTAATTAATTAAACTCCCTTAATGTGTTTTATATTGAGGACAAAGCATGCACTTGCTCCTTTGTTAATCAAATTAAAGTTGACTTACTCTCATTTACTAAACACATAAAGTACTCCATAATCTCGTGTGGAGAAGAATCTCTAATTAATTATGAGCTTTGGCCTCCTTCATGGTAATGTATAATTTTAAGTTAAGAAATATGCATGCATGCACCATCATCAACATTATTTGAAAAGTGAAGCAACTACCCTTTTTTTTTCCTTTTATATGTATGGTAAGGTAATATCTGGGATTTATTGTTGTTAGACTTGTGTGTAGAGGTGCGTAGGTTGAAAGTATTTGTAAAAGGTATATTTCTATATTAAAATAGAAATAATATAGCTTAACACAGAGTAGAGTAGGTGAGTAAAATCAAGATATCCATTATAATCCATTTCCCAAATGGCCTTACAAACTGTGGAAAACTTTTGTAAATGATGCTAAGAGTGAGAGTGTAGCCTAAGTTTAGAGAAGTTAGGCAACGATGCTGAGAAGAAGACGAATCTTGGCCCACAAGTCCACAATATAAAAGTGTGTATGTTTGGATCCAACTTTTAGTGGTAGAAGCATCCGTGTCACAAAAATTGTTCATTTCCACACAGAAAAGTTGAAGATGCTCACTTGCATCATTTGCATGCAATTTTCTTTCTAACTATCTTTGTTTGCTTACCTCATTTTGGTTACAAAAAAGATGCTCGAAGGTGACGACAATATTACGATATTACACAAGACTCTTAATTTGTATGGCATGCCAAGCACGTCTCCCTTATGTTTAAGAAGTGTCAACTTAGCAGTGAAGAAGATTCTAATTCTCGTTCAGTTACATCGTCCGTTCTTTTTCTCTTTGACATCCAATGCATTTGTACATCAATGTGAACAGTGTGAGGACCACCATCCATGCTCTAGAGATTTCTTCAAGAAGCTCAGGAAGAAACTTTCTTTGTCACCATACCCTTCGGCTGTTCACTTTAAAGATGTTCTACGCTGAGGATGAGAGGTGAGATGCATGATTGTTTCATCAAAAGTGAATGGAATTATGTAAAGGTGATAGTTACGTGATTGAGTAATGAGTTGGCCTTGTTTGTATATATTGTTGTGGCTGGCAGAATCCATAGAAAGAAGTTCTCCTACGTCTTTTCTCCATATCATTTTTTTCACTTTGATGTGAGAAAGTGAGGCCATTATAAATTTGAGCAAGATTGAAGATCTGCAAGAAAAAAAACTAGTATTTTTAAATGAAATTTGGAATCCACATGGATTTTATAGCTAACCTGCTCATTATGACTTCGTGCAGGTATGCCAAAGCTGCGTGAGGATTTATATCAAACCGTACCTTGGTGCCTCCCAGCAGCTTATGTTGTTTGTGTTTTCTTTTCCACTCTTTCCTCTTTTTTCTTTGGGTAAATTACATATTCATGGCTTGTACTACTGACATGTAGCACTAATAACCACTTAATTATGCTATTAAGCACACACCACCCTCTCTCTCCAAACAGTGGTAGACCTCTGTTAGAACCGTACACGTGCTTTAAATGGAAAATTTTAATTTTCTAACTACACTTATTCTTTTTTTCAATAACATACACCCCTACTCCCCTCTTCTTCTTCAATTGAACTCACCCAACGGTAAACCCTAGTTGGGTTGCTCTTTCTCTTGCGTTGTCAGTCGCTGGTGTCTGTCGTTGGTGTTGTTCAGCGGTCCTTCAAAGGCAATCTGATCTCATCCAGGTGATCTCTGTGTGTGCGCGCGTGAGCACTTGCTTTTCACTTTCTCCATGTAGCCTTTTGTCCCTTGCTGCAGTTTCTTCATTTGTTATAGAAAAGAATCCATGGCATCCTCTTCCCAAGCAGCAAGATCCATGGCAGGCTCTAGTAGAAGCCATCCTGGTGCAAAATTGGAACGACCAAAGCCATCTTTTTCACCACCATTCAGTTGTGTAGTTAAAGCAAAGATTGAGAACTTCATTGACCTACAAAATTACTGTAGTGGTCAATTTCTAACCTACACTAAGATCAGGACATGTGTCCCTCCTCATCAGAACCTCCCGAAGGTGGACGACAAGATAAGTCATCTGAACACCTCTCTGCAAAGCACCATCCGTCTATTCCTAAGACCGCTCCTCCTCCCGAGGGAACAACTGCCCTGGGACACTCCTCCTTCCGAAAACATCGCCACCCCAAAGCCAGTTCTTCTGTCTCAAGCAAGGTGACTACTGCAACTGACTTCATTGGTATCCGCTTATATTATTGAGTCTGTTACACCGCCAGATCATCCTAGTTTCAAATGTTGCAATGACCCCCACTTCAACGCGGACTGTTATAGAAGGTAGCAAAAATTGGCCCTGTCATCAAGGGCAGAATCTAAGCCGTTATAAAAGAATCACAACATGCAGATCATGCAAGTATTGAAATCGCATGACCCACACTGCCAATGAAGGCTCCCCGGTTTATATACACTGAGAGATGGACAAGATGAAAGGAGGGAGAACCTAAAAGAAAGATGAGGAAAAACAGTAGAAAAGAGATTTACAACTAGAAATCCTCAAAAGTACGACTTCACTTCCACAACAGAGAAAAGACCTCCCAAAACCATTATTCCATTGTATACAGAGATTAGATTAAAGTTTTAAGTCTGCTGAGTTCACTTTAACCTCCTGAAAATAGTGAATTATCTTCCTCCTCCTGTGGGTTTTACCCAAATTGGGTTTAATGTAAAAATTGGTGTCTTTGCGTTATCTTTTTTTACTCTCTCTTAATTCTTATTACAAATTGAAGTATACATTGTTTGATGTGAAAAAAATTTGGAATCGTAATAAAATTTCCTTGAATCAATGAAAAATTACAACAATCTCGAAAATTCAGATTACAAGAGAGAGAAGATATTCAAGCTCAATCTTCTCTTTATTTAATGTTGGATTCTCGATGTAGCGGTGGAAAGTGAATCTTATTTTCCGTTGACTGGAAAACGTCACTATCTTCTGGAAATCTTCTCTTTGAAATATGGACGGAGTAGCACAACTTCTGTCCAATGAAATCTCATAGAGATTTTGAGGCAAAAACAAACTTGTACTCAACAAGTTTTTAGAAGAGTTGAATTCTTTATCCGTATTCCTCAGCTTCTGATCAAAGATTCAATCCAAAATCCGACCAGAAAATCCGACTAAGAATCTCACCCCCCCAAAAAAATTCTCTCCTTCCTTCAATAGCGAACTGGTCTATTTATAGGGGTTTCAGGGGTAAAACTGTCCCCTAACAACCCTCATAATAGGGGTTAACTCTCCTCATTACGTGGGCGATAACTGTTCCGATAATGAGGGCAGTTACAACTGAGACACAAGGCTCTTCATGGTTGAAACGCAGGCTTCGAGACTCGCGTATTGGATGCCAACTCTGAACCTTGCTAGATGCGGGCTTCGAACTCTGCCAAACGCGAGCTTCGGGCTATGCGTCTTAAGATTGCAGTGATATCAAGACGCGGGCTTCTAACCTTGCGTCTTGGCACTGGAATGATGCTAGGACGTAGGCTTCAAGCTCTGCGTCTTGATCAATGCAGCGAAGAGAAGACAGACTTCGAACTCTGCGTCTTGACTAATGCGCGGAAGTGATTAGTCTCTAAAACTGCATATTTTATACCACATCTTCACATTTATTTCATATTAAATTCTGCTAATAAAGCTTTGCTTGCTTGATTCAAGGTCCATGGCGTGCAATGAAGATGAAGACCCTAAATCACCATTTAATTGGTAATTAAAGGCCTATTAAGATAGCCATTGACCTAAGAGGCTGATTCTGTCAAAACCAGGAGCTACAAACACAAAACTGGGACCAGACACTGACAGGAGACAAAAAGGAATGTGCGCGGCTCAAAGCGCCGCGAACGCGGCCACTTTATGGCTGCAGAAATGAGGCTTTAGCCACGTTTCCACGGCCACGTTTGGGCCAGGGTTTGTCCCCTGGCCCCCCTCTTCCCTGGTGACTATAAATACCCCCTTGGGTTCTAGAGTTGGAAATATACAGAGTTTTAGAAGTAGTTTTCATTCCATGTTGTAGTTTTTGGAGTTTAACTTAAGTTAGTTCTTCTTCCTCTTTGTATTTTTCATTTTGTTTTAGATTTTGTAATACGAGAGAAAGCAATACATGAGTGGAATGTAAGAGTGCTTGTAATAGAAGGTGACAAGCTATGAAAGGTGCTCTCTTTACCTCTCTTAATTTTCTATCTAACTCCTTTTATATGTTTAGCTAATCTTTTCTCTTATGGCAACTAACTACTAACCACCAACTAGTCTAACTTCTTATTTGATAATCCACATGAATCTAATAGCCTCGTTTTGGCCTTGCTATTGTAAGAGCCATTGATGGCTCATGATGATGGATCTAACTCTAACTTCTTAACCACTAACAAGCTAACATTACTTTACTCCATGCTTACTTTTATTTTTGATGGTTTAAATGTAGCTTGAACTTATTTTGTAGAGTTAGGTTGTGATGAGTTACATATGGGTCATGCTTTGAATAGCTCTTGAACCAAGGACTGTGATGGCCAATGATACATATGAGGTAACTATCACTAAGAGATTAGCATGTTGGTGGAGTCATTAGTAATTAGTAGCCATGGGTTTTCTTTCTCTTTCACTTTGTTTTAGATATACAAAAACCACAAAATCATTCTTTTTCATTTTCCCACTTCTTTGTTTTCACCGTACTTCTCTTTTCATTCTTTCTTTTCTTTTCTTTTCATTCTTTAAAACTTTGAAGAACTTTTTTTAACAAACACGTGAATCAACCGGTAAAGCTTCTATCGCCTCCCGTCCTTATGGATTCGACTCGTTTTAGCCTCTATACTATAATGAAAGTATCGAGGAAGCCAAAGCATACACATTAAATATCAATTTCAAAATATACACTTTTATATGCGGTTTAACCCCGATCAAATTTTGGCGCCATTGCCGAGGATGGGAACGATTTGATTTCACATTTTTTGTTAACTTTTCTTTTTTGTTTTTTGGTGTGCAGGTTAAAGTTTTAGAATTGCAGAAGTCCACACTTGCTCAAGTGTGATTAGGTAAATTCTTGTATATTTTTATATTCTGCTGCTATATTTTGTTAAATATTACATGTGCACTGTAAATAATTGTAAGAATTAAAATATGGTAATTAGATGCTTTAAAACAGTTTAGACATTTGCATCTAGGCACGTGTCAGTTTTTATTCCAATATACTACATTTTTGTGTTGTTGTGATACAGATAGGAAGTGTACATATTGCATTGCATATAATTAGGACAAACACTTCAGTGATTTACTCATTTTTTTGTGTTCATCTTATCTATATTGCACATTTGCACAAATTTAACTTAAGGGCAAAACCTAAGATAACATAAGGTAGGAAAGTCATTACCCTCTCTTGGCCCAAAAATCACCTCCCCACTCACACAACCTAAGCCTTAATAAAATTTCCTAGACGTTGGCCCCTAGGGACATCTCGGACTCATTTAGGAGATTGACCTAAGGGGGAAGTTGTTAGAAGTTGACTCTTGTCAAATCGGTGTCTAAGGTTAGGGATTGAGAGGCGAAACCTCGATGAACAGTGGTTTGGCATAAGTAGGCCCATTGCTCCAGCACGGATACCTCCCACTAATCTTGCCCCTACCTGGCTGATTAACTCGTGATAAGCGTCCGACAATATACCCCCCGTGGACAGTCTAACCAGTTAGGAGGTGTCTAGGTCTAAGTCAACCCTATCATAGACTTGTTTTCTTTTTCTTTTTCTTTGTTTGTTTGTTCTTTTTTGTATACTGTGATATGAATTTTAACAACAATAATTCTTTCAATCATAATATGAATCCATATTTCACTCTGATCTCATTTGACTCGAATACCTCTAACCCGGCTATGTACAATATGAACCAACCATATATGCTAAGTTGGGATTATTCGACTCAATATGACCTATATCCTCAATCTTATGACTATAATTTTCAAAATAATTTCAACTTTCATAGAGTCAATAGAGATTCACCTCCCCCGAGTCAAACTTTCAACCGCCTTATCCACAATCACAAAGTTCATTCCACGATTTTTGTTCATATACTCCTTTTCCTGTTCCACCAACCGAAAAAAATCTGATTTGGAAAGGAGTATGAAAGAGTCCCTAACAAATACAAAATTTTCTCAATTCACAATCGTTCACACATCAAACTCCACATATTCCTTTTCTAGAGCATCCAATTGAAGAAGAATTTGAGCTAGAAAGTCTTTTGTGATAGAATGCAAAAAACGTCGGACTCCTCATCTCAACTAAATTTTCAAGAGTCCTACTCATCTTTTCTAATCTCACCTATTCAAAATGAACAACCATCAATACTGGACCTGAGTATGGAACCCTTACATGACACTGAACAGCAATCACAAAATCCGATGGACTTATAATATCATTATAATTTTCAAAATTGACTTCCATACTCATATTTTCAAGAAGAATCAATTGCCACGAATGTGAAAGACATGATTCCAAATCCAAATTTTGTTACCCAGCCTATTAGTAGGTTAGACTTACTTATGAGCGAATTGATCAATGAGAGCGAGGAAAATCTTTCTTATCAACCTTTCACCGATCCTTATATTCCTATCTCTACTGATTGGACCCAAGAATCATGTCATTTTGGAAATCTAACTTCAATTTCATCATACCAACCTGAACTTGACCAACATCACATCCTTGACATTTTGGCAAGTTATCCTTTTCCTGAAATTGAAGTTGAGCTTGAAAGTGATCCTGAACCTCAAGTTGGTAATTCTATTTCACTTTTTGATTCTATAATGACTCCGGTATCTACCAGATTTTTTCTCTATTCCGAAGTCAACATTGAATCCTGTACCAGTACACTGTGAAATTGAACCACCAATATTTTATGATCAAACTTCATTAATAAGAAAAGTGTGTGAACATCAATTCTTTAGTTTTGACCCTATTTTTAAACCAATTTTGACTCTCATTGTTGACTCACGACTTGATCTGAGTCCAATTCCTGAGTCGGTATCGGTTTTTATTCCTATTCCATTTGAGTCCAAATTAATCATCTCTCACAATCACACATCATTGTTGGACAAGAATGTTGACGAAAATGACTCAGTAATTATTTTGAAAATTGAAAATTAGATGGGGATAATTTTTAAGATCATTCATTCAATCAGCATTTTACTGGGTCGTATTAGAGAGGTTACTGGTGGGTTTCTAGAAGATCCATGATATCTTGATTGGGTAGCAACGCTTGGCCCAATCAGACCACCACCGGAACCACCACTATGAGGTAATCTTCCTTTCCTCTCCATTTGTTTCATGTCTATACACATTCACGATGCATTGAGGACAATGCAAGAGATAAGTGTGGGGGAGGGTTTACTAACATAGTTAGTTTTACATTTTCTTTCTTTTACACATCTTGTTAAATTAAAAAAATATAAAAACTCTTTTCTTTTCTTTAACAAAACTTTTTGAACTCTTTTCTTTTCTTTTTACAAAACTTTTTGAATAAAGAGAAATAGTTTTGATCCATTTTTAAGAAAATTAAGATTATCTTAGGAATTAGGAAGACCTAAATTATGAAATTTTAAACCGAGTCAAAATAATAGATCTTGTTTAAATTTAGGATAAGAAAGTAAAATTTAAAAGATAATTTGATCTTGAATTTTTTGCCTTAGATTTATGCACTCCACACTTACACAATTTTTGGGATTGAATCAAAGACTGAAAATGCCATAAAATATATATATATATATAAAATTATTATGATAATAAAAATAACTTATTGAAGTTGGGTAATTATGCCTCAGGAAGCATGATTATTCACACCTAAAATGGTGGATAAAAAATAAAAAATAAATAATCTCCTTTAGTTTTGTGGCCTTGTTTACTCGAGTCCTTAAGTCCGAGGGATGTTTTCTCATCTGGTACCCTAAGACCATCTGGTTTGGGAGTTACCGGCTAAAGGCTCACTACTGGGTAAATAAGAAAGCCTAAGAAAACTAAGGGAAGAAAAAGAATATATATATAATATAAATAAATGGCATGAAAGTTAGAGTCGATATCCTAAAAACCATCACTGTTCACAAAGTGCATATTTTCTAAGAGTTTTATGAAAGATCAAAGAGTCAATTCAATTTTAAATTCTTACATTTAATTTAGAACAAGATTTTTTGCATTTTAACTTAGTTTAAGAAAGAACAAATTCTGGTTAACATATGACCTTAGATCACTTATATTTTCGTAAAAATACTTTAACACTTTTCTCTATTTCAAAAATGCGTTTTCAAAATACTAATATTTGATTTCTTTCTTTATGGAATTTGTGGGTGTAATCCGCTGAAAACCCTAGGAGACAAAACTCCTCCTCTAAGAGGAACTTAGAGGTTTAAAGGCTTGTTGCACATACTCAGTGCAATCACATCACCTGCGAAAGTGGTGTAATAATTTCTTAGTTTTTTGTATATATAATATAAATAAATGGCATGAAAGTTAGAGTCGATATCCTAAAAACCATCACTGTTCACAAAGTGCATATTTTCTAAGAGTTTTATGAAAGATCAAAGAGTCAATTCAATTTTAAATTCTTACGTTTAATTTAAAACAAGATTTTTTGCATTTTAACTTAGTTTAAGAAAGAACAAATTCTGGTTAACATATGACCTTAGATCACTTATATTTTCGTAAAAATACTTTAACACTTTTCTCTATTTCAAAAATGCGTTTTCAAAATACTAATATTTGATTTCTTTCTTTATGGAATTTGTGGGTGTAATCCGCTGAAAACCCTAGGAGACAAAACTCCTCCTCTAAGAAAAACTTAGAGTTTAAAGGCTTGTTGCACATACTCAGTGCAATCACATCACCTGCGAAAGTGGTGTAATAATTTCTTAGTTTTTTTGTTTTGCTCGAGACGAGCAAAGGATAAGTGTGGGGGTGCGATTCGTCTCTAAAACTGCATATTTTATACCACATTTTTACATTTATTTCATATTAAATTCTGCTAATAAAGCCTTCCTTGCTTGATTCTAGGTTCATGGTGTGCAATGAAGAAGAAGACCCAAAATCACCATTTAATTGGTAATTAAAGGCCTATTATGATAGACATTAACCTAGGAGGCTGATTCTGTTAAAACCAGGGGCTGCAAGCATAAAATCAGGACCAGACACTAACAGGAGACAAAAGGAACTGCGTGCGGCTCGAAATGCCGCGCGCGGGGCACTTTATGGCCGCGGAAACGCGGGTTTGGCTGCGTTTCCGCTGCCGTACGGCCGCGGCCGCGTTTTGGGCCAGGGTTTGTCCCCTGGCCCCCCTCTTCCCTGGTGGCTACAAATACCCCCTGGGTTCCAGAGTTGGAGATATACAGAGTTTTAGGAGTATTTTTCATTTCATGTTGTAATTTAGGGTAGTTTAGCTTAAGTTAGTTCTTCTTCCTCTTTGTATTTTCCATTTTGTTTTAGATTTTGTAATAGGAGAGAGTGATACATGAGTGGAATGTAAGAGTGCTTGTAATAGAAGGTGATAAGTTATGAAAGGTGCTCTCTTTACCTCTCTTCGTTTTCTATCAAACTCCTTTTACATGTTTAGCTAATCTTTTCTCTTATGAGAACTAACTACTAACCACCAACTAGTCTAACTTCTTATTTGATAATCCACATGAATCTAATAGCCTCGTTTTGGCCTTGCTCTTGCAAGAGCCATTGATGGATCATGATGATGGATCTAACTCTAACTTCCTAACCACTAACAAGCTAACATTACTTTACTCCATGCTTACTTTTAGTTTTGATGGTTTAAGTGTAGCTTGAACTTGTTTTTTAGAGTTGGGTTGTGATGAGTTACATATGGGTCATGCTTTGAATAGCTCTTGAACTAAGGACTTGTGATGGCCAATGATACATGTGAGGCAACTATTACTAAGAGGTTAGCATGTTGGTGGTAGTAGCCATGGGTTTTCTTTCTCTTTCACTTTATTTTAGATATACAAAAACCACAAAAATTATTCTTTTTTATGTTTCCCACTTCTTTGGTTTCACCGTACTTCTCTTTTCATTCTTTCTTTTCTTTTCTTTTCATTCTTTAAAACTTTGAAGAACTTTTTAACGAACACGTGAATCAACCGGTAAAGCTTCTATCGCCTCCCGTCCTTACGGATTCGACTTGTTTTAGCCTCTATACTATAACAGAGTATCAAGGAAGCCAAAGCACACACATTAAATATCAATTTCAAATATACACTTTTATGCGCGGTTTTACCCCGATCAAATTTTGACGCCATTGTCGGGGATGGGAATGGTTTGATTTCACATTTTTTGTTAACTTTTCTTCTTTGTCTTTTGGTGTGAAGGTTAAAGTTTTAGCATTGGAGAAGTCCACACTTGCTCAAGTGTGGTTGGGTAAATTCTTGTATATTTTTATATTCTGTTACTAGTTTTTATTAAATATTACCTGTGCATTGTAAATAATTGTAAGAATTAAAATACTATAATTGGATGCTGTAAAACGGTTTAGACATTTGCATCTAGGCACGCGTCAATTTTCATTCCAATATACTACATTTTTGTGTTGTTGTGATACAGATAGGAGGTGTACATATTGCATTGCATATAGTTAGGACAAACACTCCAGTGATTTACTCGCTTTTTTGTATTCATCTTATCTATATTGCATAATTGTACAAATTTAACTTAAGGGCAAAACCTAAGACAACATAAGGTGGGGAAGTCATTACCCGCTCATAGCCCAAAAAACACCTCCCTACTCACACAACCTAAGCCTTAATAAAATTTGCTAGACGTTGGCCCCTAGGGACATCTCGGACTCATTTAGGAGATTGACCTAAGGGAAAAGTTATTAGAAGTTGACTCTTATCAAATCAGTGTCAATGGTTGGGGATTGAGAGGCGTAACCTCGAAGAACAGTGGTTTGGCATAATTAGGCCCGTTGCTCCGGCACGAATACCTCCCACTGATCTTGCCCCTATCTGGCCGATTAACTCGTGGTCAGCCTCCGATAATATACCCCCGTGGACAGTCTAACCAGTTAGGAGTCATCTAGGTCTAAGTCAACCCTAGCATAGGCTTATTTTCTTTTTCTTATTCTTTTTCTTTGTTTGTTTGTTTGCTTGTTTGTTTGTTTTCTTTTTTATATACTGTGATATGGATTTTAACAACAATAATTCTTTCAATCATAATATGGATCCATATTTCACTTTGACCTCATTTGACTCGAATACCTCCAACCCAGCTATGTACAAAAGGAACCAACCATATATGCCAAGTTGGGATTATTCGACTCAATATGACCCATATCCTCAATCTTATGACTATAATTTTAAAATAATTTTAACTCTTCACAGAGTCAATGGGGATTCACCTCCCCCGAGTCAAACTTTCAACTGCCTTGTCCACAATCACAAAGTTCATTCCCCGATTTTGGCTCATATACTCCTTTTCCTGTTCCACCAACCGAAGAAAAATCTGATTTGGAAAGGAGTATGGAAGAGTCCCATCAACAAATGCAAAATTTGCTCAACTCATAATCCTTCCCACATCGAACTCCACGTATTCCTTTTCTAGAGCATCCAATTGAAGAAGAATTTGAGCTAGAAAAGCGTTTAGAAGTCTTTTATGATAGAATGCAAAACATGTTGGACTCCTCATCTCAACCAAATTTTCAAGAGTCCTACTCATCTTTTCTAGTCTCACCTATTCAAAATGAACAACCATCAATACTGGACCTGAGTATGGAACCCTTGCGTGAGTCTGAACAGCAATCGCAAAATCTGATAGACTCATAATATCACTATAATTTTCAAAATCGACTTCCATTCTCATATTTTCAAGAAGAATCAATTGCCACGAGTGTGCAAGACATGATTCCAAATCCAAATTTTGTTGCCCAGCCTATCAGTAGGTTAGACTTACTTATGAACGAATTAATCAATGAGAGCGAGAAAAATCTTTCTTGTCAACCTTTCACCGATCCTTATATCTCTAACTCTACTGATTGGACCCAAGAATCATGTCATTTTAGAAATCCAGCTTCAATTTCATCATACCAACCTGAACTTGACCAACATCACATCCTTGACATTTTGGCAAGTTATTCTTTTCCTGAAATTGAAGTTGAGCTTGAAAGTGATCCTGAACCTCAAGTTGGCAATTCTATTTCACCTTTTGATTCTATAATGACTCCGGCATCTTTATCAGATTTTTTCTTTATTCCGGAGTCAACATTGAATCCGTTACCAGTACACTGTGAAATTGAACCACCAATATTTTATGATCACACTTCATTAATGGGAAAAGTGTATGAGCATCAATTCTTTGACTTGGACCCTATTTTTAAACCAATTTCGACTCTCATTGTTGACTCTCGACTTGATCTGAGTCAAATTCCTGAGTCGGTATCGATTTTTGTGCCTATTCCGTTTGAGTCCAAATCAATCATCTCTCAAAATCACACATCATTGTTGGACAAGAATGTTGACGAAAATGACTCAGTAATTATTTTGAAAATTAGAAATTAGATGGAAATAATTTTTTAAATAAGATCATTCATTCAATCACCATTTTACTTGGTCGTATTAGAGAGGTCGCTGGTGGGTTCTAGAAGATCCACGATATCTTGATTGGGTAGCAACGCTTGGCCCAATCAGACTACCACCGGAACCACCACCATGAGGTAATCTTCCTTCCCTCTCCATTTATTTCATGTCTATACACATTCACGATGCATTGAGGACAATGCATGAGAAAAGTGTGGGGGAGGGTTTACTAACATAGTTAGTTTTACATTTTCTTTCTTTACACTTCTTTTTAAATTAAAAAAATATAAAAACTCTTTTGTTTTCTTCTTACAAAACTTTTTGAACTCTTTTCTTTTCTTTTTACAAAACTTTTTGAATTAAGCGAAATAGTTTTGATCCATTTTTAAGAAAATTAAGATTATCTTAGGAATTAGGAAGACCTAAATTATGAAATTTTAAACTGAGTCAAAATAATTGATCTTGTTTAAATTTTAGGATAAGAATGTAAAATTGAAAAGATAATTTGATCTTGAATTTTTTGCCTTAGATTTATGCACTTCACACTTACACAATTTTTGGGATTGAAACAAAGGCTGAAAATGCCATAAAAAATATATATATAAAAATTATTATGATAATAAAAACCACTTATTGAAGTTGGGTAATTATGCCTCAGGAAGCATGATTATTCACACCTAAAATGGTAGATATAAAAAATAAAAAATAAATTATCCCTTTTAGTTTTGTGGCCTCGTTTAGTCGAGTCCTTAAGTCCGAGGGATGTTTTCTCATCTGGAGCCCTAAGACCATATGGTTTGGGAGTTACCGGCTAAAGGCTCACTAGCTAGGTAAATAAGAAAGCCTAAGAAAACTAAGGGAAGAAAAAGAAAAAAAAGAAAAAATATAATATAAATAAATGACATGAAAGTTAGAGTCAATATCCCAAAAAACCTTCACTGTTCACAAAATGCATATTTCTAAGAGTTTTATGAAAGATCAAAGAGTCAATTCAATTTTAAACTCTTAAATTTAATTTATAAAAATATTTTTTGCATTTTGACTTAGTTTAAGAAAGAACAAATTTTGGTTAACTTATAACCTTAGATCACTTATATTTTTACAAAAATACTTCAACACTTTTCTCTATTTCAAAAATGCATTTTTAAAATACTAAAATTTTATTTCTTTCTTTGTGGATTTTGTGGGTGTACCACTAAAAACCCTCAGGAGATAAAACTCCTCCTTTAAGAGGAACTTAGAGGTTTAACGGCTTGTTGCACATGCTTAGTGCAATCGCATCACCTGCGAAAGTGGTGTAATAATTTCATAGTTTTTTGTTTTGCTCGGGACGAGCAAAAGATAAGCGTGGGGTGTGATTAGTCTCTAAAACTGCATATTTTATACTACATCTTCACATTTATTTCATATTAAATTCTGCTAATAAAGCTTTGCTTGCTTGATTCTAGGTCCATGGTGTGCAATGAAAAAGAAGACCCTAAATTACTATTTAATTAGTAATTAAAGGCCTGTTAAGATAGCCATTGACCTAGGGGCTGATTCTGTCAAAACCAGGGGTTGCAAACACAAAACCGGGACCAGACACTGACAGGAGACAAAAAGAACTGCGCGCGGCTCGAAGCGTCGCGCGCGGCTACTTTAGGGCCGCGGAAACGCGGCTTTGGCCGCGTTTCCGCGGCTGTACGGCTGCGGCCGCATTTTGGGCTAGGGTTTTCCCCTGGCCCCTCTCTTCCCTGGTGGCTATAAATACCCCCTGGGTTCCAGAGTTGGAGATATATAGAGGTTTAGGAGTAGTTTTCATTCCATGTTGTAGTTTAGGGTAGTTTAGCTTAAGTTAGCTCTTCTTCCTCTTTGTATTTTCCATTTTGTCTTAGATTTTGTAATAGGAGAGAGAGTGATACATGAGTGGAATGTAAGAGTGCTTGTAATAGAAGGTTGTTGGCCCAAAGGCTTCCACCCTAGTTTTGATGATGATTAACTCATGTAGTTATGTGTACTAATAATCTTGTGATTTTACTTTCAGATCATTAATCAAGTTATTAGTAGGTGATTAGCTTCAACAAGATGATTTGGAAGCTTTCACATGTTGATTCAAGAGCCCAAGCGTCAAAGATCATATATAGCACTTGCTCGGTGGATCAAGGAGTTTTGGATCGAGTCGGCTTGGAGACAAGAACACATCAGTACCATAGTTTAGTTTTGTGCTTAGATCCAAATTGTAAAGATTAGAATAGTATGATATGCTCAAGTTCACAACACACACGTTTCATGTTTTGAATATTGGCTTTCGGTTTTTCCGTTTTTGGTTTAACTGATCTTGGTTTTCATGAATAGATAGATCAAAACAAGTTTACATGGTTTAATGTATATTAGATTTGTTCTATATACATGCATGCTTCAACTATTTAAACAAACTTACTTTGATATACCTATTCATGTGTTTTAGGTTTTGTGTTTTAACAAAACTTATTTTTGAAATTAAAGACAAAAACTATGATATATATATGTTTCATGTATATAGGATTATATCTATATACATCATGCCTAAATGTTGTTTAATATCATGTTTTTGTATTTGGATGAGTTTTGGACAAAACAAATTTTCTATTCAAAAATCTAAGTTTTAGAAAATACAGTTTTTGGTTTTTAGCAAAATTTTTATAACACAAAAATAGTTCAAGATGTTTGAGATTTGTGTTAAACTTTTTAACACAAGTTTTTATTTCAATGAAAAATGATAAAACTATTTTTGTGGATTTTTAGAGATTTAATGGGAATTTTTAGGATTAAAAATTACATGTTTTTGCTGACCAGAACAGTCTCTGCCACGCTAGGTCGGTCGACCCCTACGGTCGACCGCACCAAGTAGCCGGTCGATCGTATCAGTCGACCGACGTGTACGGATACGTGCACGCTGGCTGCCACATGGTCCGGTCGATCGCACGGGCGACTGACTGCATGCAGGCAACTCTCTGTTTGTTTCGGTCGACCGGGCGGTCGATCGGTAGCTGGCAACAGTCAAAATGTGACCGTTGGCCAGTCGACTTCACGGTCGACCGGTAGGGCATTTTTGGCAGTTTCTGCTGCAACGGCTATATTTTTCTGGGGGCTATAAATACCACATTAATTGCCTGTTTTCTATAAGATTTTTTGTGCGAATTTTTCCTGACTCTCTAGTGTTTTCACAGCAATCAAAAGAAGTTTTTAGGCTTTAAATTGAACAATTTATTTGGTATTTTTGCTAGGGTTTGGAAAATCAAGAAAGGGTTTTTGGGAAAAGATTTTGATTCAATTTCTTCATCTTGATTCCTAGCTTTTTTCCAAAGATTTTCTTTGTGATTTTAATTTCTATTCCATTGGTTTTCTCCAAACTTGAGCTACATCTACTTTCTTATTCTATAGGATCTTTGTGTGGGAGAAAGAGATTGTTTGTAGTTGTTGTTTTGACCACCAAGTTGTAACCCATTATTTGCTTTGTGCCTTGCCCTCTTTGTGTTGAGGAGGTTGTGCATTTGGGTTGTATCCCTCAAGTTGTGAGGTGATCCTTGTGTTGCTTGGTGCTAATCCCTCAAGTTGTGAGGTGATTGTTTGTTGGCTTGGAGTTGTGCCTCAAGGAGGAGGTTGTGTTTGTAAGGAGAGGAGTTCGGTACTCCTTGTAATTGTGATTGCCCCAAATCCTCGGTGGAGGTTCCCTTTGTGGGAGTCCTTTGTGGACAAGCTAGTGGACTTGAAATCCTTCTATGTGAAGGCGGGGATGTAGAGCTGGGTGCTCGAACCTCGAAACATATCTTGTTGTTTGCGCTTGATCCCTTGGCTCTTACTCTCTCTCTCTCTTTACTTTGTGTCTTGCATCAATTCATATTGTTCATTCATAATTGCTTGGCTTGTTTGAGTGTGCATCTCTTGTTAATTGCAATTAGTTTTTAAATTCCGCATTAAGTTTATCAGATTAGCTTAATCACCTATTCACCCCCTCTAGGTGATTTTCAATTGGTATCAGAGCCTACGCTCCTGATATTTAGGTTTAACCACCTAGGAGTGAGATCTTAGTTTGCTAATCTTCATTTGCATTTTCATTTGTACACATTTAGTTTGCACTCATGGCTAGCCCTCCTATGTTTGACTTTACTAGACATGATTTTTGGATAGCCAAGATGACTAGTCATTTGAAAAGCCTAGGACATCTAGTTTATCAAGCCTCCACTCAAGAATCCCACCTAAATAATAGCAAGCATAAAAAGGCAAATGCATTAGCACTTCAAACACTTAGAGCATCTCTTAATGAATTTCTTTTACCCGTGTTTGCTCATTTTGATTCGGCTTTTGCAGTTTGGAGCATATTGACTTCTCCTGAGCTACCAAGGATTGTCAACAAGTTGAGAAGATCTAGGAGAGATGAGTCCGACGAGCATTGCCTTATGGTCCAAGGGAAAGACTCCCTTGAGGTACAATCGGATACTCAACTAGATGATAGCTCTAGTTCCTATTGCTATGGTTGTTTAGAAGCTCAAACTTTAAATATGGAACTTGCCACAAAGCTTGAAAATTTCTTGAAAAAACACAAACTTTTGAAAGAGGATAATCTTGTTTTGAAAAATGAATTAAAGGATTTGTATTCTAATTTTGAATTGGTTTTGCAAGAGAAGGAAGAGATTACTAGTGAACATGACTCACTAAGATCTCAACTAGACCTTGCCCTTAATGAGATTGATGTTTTAAAAGGCAAAAATGATTGTGATGATGTTGTAAAAAATAATGAGGTTTTATCTTCAAAATTGGATTTTGTTTTAAAAGATAACCTTGTCTTGAAAAATAAAATTGATTCTATTACAAAAGAATTGGATTTGGTTTTAAAGAAAAATGAATATTTAAAAATAGATATTGACTCTCATGTTTGCCAAGCTAGTATACCTTTACCTAGCACTTTTGTTGCATGCTCCACTTTGTCTTCTAATATTGAAAATGATATAAATATTTTGAAGAAAAGTATTTTGAAGAAAAGTGTTGTTTGTTTGGGCTCCACTTTGAGCCAATGTACTTTAAATCATACACGTTTGGAAACCTTGGTTCGTAAGAAACAAGGTCCATCTTTACATGTACACCTATCACGGCATACACATGCTTCTCACGATCACCATCATCACATGTATGCTCATGTGTACACATGTACACATTGTGGTCAAAAAAGGCCACCTTGCTAGATTTTGTTATGATCGTGTTTATCATGAAAATTTAGCAACTAATCTTGTTTGGGTTAGAAAAGATACTAACCCCCGTGGACCCAAAAGGAAATGGGTACCAAAGACCTCCTCTATGCTTTTTGATGTAGGTGGAAGCTCTCACATAACGTGAGAGTATTGGTGCCTTGGAGTGGATGCGTTCCGTGCTTAAAGAAAACAAATTGGATGCATCACTTTCAAGGGGAGTTTGGTGGGGAGGACCACCATTGGTTTGGAGAACTAGAGAAGTGCCTTCGTCGGTTTTGGTATCTATCTCTAACTCCCGTTTTATTTGCATGCTTTTCATGTTCATCATTCTATAGCATGTCTTATTGTTCATTATGCTTATGTCATGTGATTAGTTTAGTGTTATACATGTTTAGTTACTTGAGACACCCATGTTTTATATGGATCTATATTTAGTGTTCTCACCTTTTTAAACTAATATGTATGCCCTAGATCTAATGCACATGCATATACATAATCATCATGTGGATGTTTATGATTTTTGTTTTGTTGAATCATGTTTTGTTTAGTATGATGAATGCCATGTTTATTAGACCTTTGTCATACATGTATAGCTTTTGAGATCACCCATGTTTAGATAGACCCATTTGTTGTGTTCTCACCATTTATTTAGCTATTATGTATTTCTTGATTCTAATAGCATGTGGATTTTCTTCATGATCATTTTTATGTCTATCATGTTGATTTATGTGTCGTTTTATGCTTCTTGATTTGAATATATGTTTAGATGTTAGTTTTCATGAAAACTAGGATTTATACTTGTACATATAGTGGGCCACAAATAAATCTTTATATATGTTTGTGCTTGAATGCGTATTTGAACCCATTAGATGTGCTAGTATAGTCTAATTTTGATGATTCATGCATTTTAAACTTGTATTCCTATTTTTGGATTTGTTTTATGAGTTTTTCATTTCATGTATATGTTTATTTTGCCAAACTTTAAGGTATACATGTATACCCTTTGAGTCATTTGCCTTTCATGCAAATCTATATATATGGACTCAATTGTGTTTAGGGATATGTATGTATACTTATTGTGTTGACAACTCATACATATACCTTGAAATGAAATTTGTTTTGGTGAAAATTTAGTTTTTCTTGATTTCGTGTTTATTTGTTTAACTTCATGTATATGTCTATGTTATCTAAATTATTATTATACATATACATCCTTTTTGAGCCACGTGCCTTCATGCATATATCTTTGTGGACTCGTTGTGTTTGGATATGTATGTATACTTTAGTTTGTATAGGACATACATATACCTTGAAGATTAAATAAGTTTTTGATGATTTTCTTATTTTAAAGGAATATTGAGCTTATTGTCCATCTTTCATGATTATGATCTTCACATTGTATTTTTACACTCACTTTATTGTTTACTCATGTTTTGTTTTCATGAGTCATATTTATGCTTAATTGATTATGAGTGTTGACTATTTTGTGAATTTCATGTCTTCATGAAAATTAATTTTGTTTTATTCCTTTCTTGAAGGATTTCGTACTAGTTTAAAAGTTTTTCCTATAACTAGTTCGTATTCTTCACTATGGTAGAGATTTTCAACCATACTAAATTTTCAAACCTACTTTTGAAAACCCCTACCTTCTATGGGAGGTTGGATGGGAGATCATGTTCATGTATGCTTTAAAATGAATATCATTTAAAACTTGAACCATGATTGGGTGGTAGTTATATGAGATATACATTTGATCTTATTGTTGTTTCAATTGGTATCATTGAATTCTTTCAATTGGTATCAATCTTGACATTTCTTGTATACTCATATATGTTTGTATGTATGTATGCTTCATTTCAAAGAATATCAATTTCAATTGGTATCTATTTTTCATACATATATATGTTTTATTTGTGCTTATTATATCCCTATATCTTTAAGCACAAAATCTTATTTATGCTAGTGCTTGAGCTTCGATTTTGTTTCAATTGATTACTTTTAAATAGATATCAAGCCTTCGCATTGTTTTAGTTGGTATTTCATAAATGGGGAGAAAATTCGTATTTCATCTTTCATTGGTATTTGTTTTCCACTCCCATACTTTATGATTGAAAATTCAAATTTGGTATCATATGTTCAAAATGAAAAATATTTACAATTGGTATCAAAATTTTTGTTTAGACATTCAAATTTATTATGTTTAATTTCAATTGGTATCAAGATTTTCATGTGTTTTGCTTAAAATTGGTATTAATATTTTGTTTTGTGTGTTTCCTTTCAATTGGTATCAAGATTCTATTCTTTGACATATTTTCAATTGGTACCTTAATTGATTATCACCCCTATTTGGTTTTGTTTTTGTCTTAGACAAAAAGGGGGAGAACATTGTCTTTATTAACCCTTTTGTTGATTCGCTGTTTCGAAAAAAAGGGGGAGAAAAATTTACTGTTTTGGTTTTGCCTTTACCCCTTATTGATGAGTGTTTCTTTGTATTAAAAAGGGGAGAAGATTTTGTTTTGTTTTAGTTTTTACCCCTTTGTTGATGATTGACAAAAAGGGGGAGAATTATTTGAGAGTTTAATATGCATATATAACTCCATGAGTTTGTCATCATCAAAAAGGGGGAGATTGGTATCATTATTTGAGAGTTTAATATGCATATATAAAACTTCATGTTATGTTTTGCATATATTAAGTTTAATTTAGTTTAATTTAATATGCATATATAAAACTTCATGTTTATGTTTTGCATATATTAAGTTTAATTTAGTTTAATTTTAATTGGTATCTAGAGCATGTTTTTGTTTTAAACATTTCATTGGTATCTAGAGCCATTTATTGTTTATGCATGATTATGCATTGTCATTCATTGCATATTTATTGTTTATTTGTTTATGCATGAGTTAAGGGGGAGATTCTTTGAAGCTTAACTTTAATCCATGCATATATAACTCCATGAGTTTTGTCATCATCAAAAAGGGGGAGATTGTTGGCCCAAAGGCCTTCCACCCTAGTTTTGATGATGATTAACTCATGTAGTTATGTGTACTAATAATCTTGTGATTTTAGTTTCAGATCATTAATCAAGTTATTAGTAGGTGATTAGCTTCAACAAGATGATTTGGAAGCTTTCACATGTTGATTCAAGAGCCCGAGCGTCAAAGATCATATATAGCACTTGCTCGGTGGATCAAGGAGTTTTGGATCGAGTCGGCTTGGAGACAAGAAGGCATCGGTACCATAGTTTAGTTTTGTGTTTAGATCCAAATTGTAAAGATTAGAATAGTATGATATGCTCAAGTTCACAACACACACGTTTCATGTTTTGAATATTGGCTTTCGGTTTTTCCGTTTTTGGTTTAACCGATCTTGGTTTTCATGAATAGATAGATCAAAACAAGTTTACATGGTTTAATGTATATTAGATTTGTTCTATATAAATGCATGCTTCAACTATTTAAACAAACTTACTTTGATATACCTCATGTGTTTTAGGTTTTGTGTTTTAACAAAACTTATTTTTGGAATTAAAGACAAAAACTATGATATATATATGTTTCATGTATATAGGATTATATCCATATACATCATGCCTAAATGTTGTTTATATCATGTTTTTGTATTTGGATGAGTTTTGGAAAAACGTATTTTCTATTCAAAAATCCAAGTTTTAGAAAATACAGTTTTTGGTTTTTGGCAAAATTTCTTTAACACAAAAATAGTTCAAAATATTTGAGATTTGTGTTAAACTTTTAACACAAGTTTGTATTTCAATGAAAAATGATAAAACTATTTTTGTGGAATTTTAGAGATTTAATGGGAATTTTTAGGATTAAAAATTACATGTTTTTGCTGACCAGAACAGTCTCTGCCAGGCTAGGTCGGTCGACCCCTACGGTCGACCGCACCAAGTAGCCGGTCGACCGTATCAGTCGACCGGCGTGCATGGATACGTGCACGCTGGCTGCCACATGGTCCGATCGACCGCACGGGCGACCGACTGCATGCAGGCAACTCTCTGTTTGTTTCGGTCGACCGGGCGGTCGACCGGTAGCTGGCAACGGTCAAAATGTGACCGTTGGCCGGTCGATCGCACGGTCGACGGGTAGGGCATTTTTGGCAGTTTCTGCTGCCAACGGCTATATTTTTCTGGGGGCTATAAATACCCCATTAATTGCCTGTTTTCTATAAGATTTTTTGTGCGAATTTTTCCTGACTCTCTAGTGTTTTCACAGCAATCAAAAGAAGTTTTTGGGCTTTAAATTGAACAATCTATTTGGTATTTTTGCTAGGGTTTGAAAAATCAAGAAAGGGTTTTTGGGAAAAGATTTTGATTCAATTTCTTCATCTTGGTTTCTAGCTTTTTCCAAAGATTTTCTTTGTGATTTTGATTTCCATTCCATTAGTTTTCTCCACACTTGAGCTACATCTACTTTCTTATTCTATAGGATCTTTGTGTGGGAGAAAGAGATTGTTTTGGTTGTTGTTTTGACCACCAAGTTGTAAACCCATTATTTGCTTTGTGCCTTGCCCTCATTGTGTTGAGGAGGTTGTGCATTTGGGTTGTATCCCTCAAGTTGTGAGGTGATCCTTGTGTTGCTTGGTGCTAATCCCTCAAGTTATGAGGTGATTGTTTGTTGGCTTGGAGTTGTGCCTCAAGGAGGAGGTTGTGTTTGTAAGGAGAGGAGTTCGGTACTCCTTGTAATTGTGATTGCCCCAAATCCTCGGTGGAGGTTCCCTTTGTGGGAGTCCTTTGTGGACAAGCTAGTGGACTTGAAATCCTTCTGTGTGAAGGCGGGGATGTAGAGCTGGGTGCTCAAACCTCGAAACATATCTTGTTGTTTGTGCTTGATCCCTTGGCTCTTACTCTCTCTCTCTTTACTTTGTGCCTTGCATCAATTCATATTGTTCATTCATAATTGCTTGGCTTGTTTGAGTGTGCATCTCTTGTTAATTGCAATTAGTTTTTAAATTCCGCATTAAGTTCATCAGATTAGCTTAATCACCTATTCACCCCCCCTCTAGGTGATTTTCAAAGGTGACAAGCTATGAAAGGTGCTCTCTTTACCTCTCTTCATTTTCTATCTAACTCTTTTTACATGTTTAGATAATCTTTTCTCTTATGGCAACTAACTACTAACCACCAGCTAGTCTAACTTCTTATTTGATAATCCACATGAATCTAATAGCCTCGTTTTGGCCTTGCTCTTGCAAGAGCCATTGATGGCTCATGATGATGGATCTAACTCTAACTTCCTAACCACTAACAAGCTAACATTACTTTACTCCATGCTTTTAGTTTTGATGGTTTAAGTATAGCTTGAACTTGTTTTGTAGAGTTGAGTTGTGATGAGTTACATATGGGTCATGCTTTGAATAGCTCTTGAACCAAGGATTAGTGATGGCCAATGACACATGTGAGGCAACTATCACTAAGAGATTAGCATGTTGGTGGAGTCATTAGTAGTTAGTAGCCATGGGTTTTCTTTCTCTTTTACTTTGTTTTAGATATAAAAAAAACTACAAAAATCATTCTTTTTCATGTTTCCCACTCCTTTATTTTCACCGTACTTCTCTTTTCATTCTTTCTTTTCTTTTCTTTTCATTCTTTAAAACTTTGAAGAACTTTTTAACAAACACGTGAATCAACCGGTAAAGCTTCTATCGCCTCCCGTCCTTGTGGATTCGACTAGTTTTAGCCTCTATACTATAACGGAAGTATCGAGGAAGCCAAAGCGCACACACTAAATATCAATTTCAAAACATATACTTTTGTGCGCGGTTTTACCCCGATCAGGAAGCGGAGACACGGACTTCGCTCCACGCGTCTTGGCGCCGTACGTGTCTTACCGCTGTAGTGAAGCGAAGATGCAGGCTTTGAGCCCTGCGTTTTAGCCATTGCATTGAATCTGGGACATGATTTTGAGCCCTGCGTTTTGACTTTGCATAAATGGCTCTGATTAGCCTCGTGTCTATAGTACAGACTCTGCTCTCTGATGACTTATCCTCAGTGATTTTTAGATAGTTTACAGAACCCTCTCCAAAGTTTTCAAAACTCTGCGGTTAACTGGGACGCGTTTCGAAACACTTTGAATTTTTCTCCTGGTAGTAAGCTCTCAAGACTGGACTGGCAATCTTCTAAGATATCTTAAGTCTGATCTTATCTGAATTTTAGTCTTCGTGAGTGTACTGTTAAACTTTTGAAGCCACCAAACATGATCGCTGTGAGTGTCTAAATACGCAGTCCGGACCTCCTCGGTGCTCTGAGCTGGTTGTTGGTGTATTGTTGAACCAGAGAGAATAGTCATCTGTTCTTGCTAGTGTAATGTTGAACTGATCGTAGAAGTAAAGATTGGACGCAAGTCTTTTAAACACAGAGATCATGTTGCCTCAGAGACGCGGACCTCGTCTTGATGTAGCAATGCGAGTCTCATTCATGAATGTCGAAGTGGAGACGCAGCTCTCACTTAGTCGAAGTAACACAGACTTCTCATTGTTGAAGAAATGCAGCCCTGCTGCTTTGCCAAGATGCGAGGTCTTTGAAATGGAGATGCAGTCTCTTCTTTGCTAAAGTAACGCAGACTTCAAGGTGGAGACACGGTCCTTCTTTAGAGAGACCCGGTGAGGTACATTACCACGCGTCGGTCGGAGTTTGAAGAGACACCATTCTCTTAGTATGCGAGGTCCGCATTTGAGGCGCATTGCCACGCGTCAAGCGGAGCTGGAAGAGACACCGTTCTCTTAAAACATAAGGTCCATATTTGAGGTGCATTGCCACGCGTCAAGCGTAGATTGGGCTCGAGATATGTGCCGCATATCTTGGTGGATTACTGTGTTTTATAAAAGACATCAGTCTTTCAAGAGTCATCGTTAGACTCTTTTTCTTTTCCATTGAGCTTCGTGTCAAGAGCTTTCAGAACTCTTTAAGAAAATCTCCAAGCTTCTGAAAAACACCTAGAGGGGGGGGGGGTGAATAGGTGTTATGCTAATCAAATGCACTTTTCAAAACTAGTTAAGATGTATGATACAAGCGGCCACTCAAAATAAGAAATTGAAGCCGAATTTCCGGTGAAGGGCTCTAGAGCTTCTCCTCTTTGATTCCTCTTGATGATGAGTTGTGGTGCTTAATTACTTCCTTGTTGATATGAGTATAGACAAAAAATGCAAGAAGATGAAATGAATGCAATATGGTAATAAGACAAATAGTATCACAAGTAGAGGAATGTAAAGCAACTAAGAGCAAGAAGAAAACAATCGCAAACATAAGAAAGCAACAAGGATTTTCACTATATCCACAAAGGGAACTTCCGCACAGGAACTTACACCCAAGGGATTACAATTGGTCTACATAAGATCAGAGTGCTCAACTCCAACAATACTATCCTCCACCCAAGAGGAACCACAACTCAAAGGAATACAAGTCACATGGTGATCTAGGAAGACCACAAACACTCTCTCACAACTTCTTATAGAGTGGAGTATGATTTTAGACTCAAGAAGTAAAGTGAGAGAAAAATTTCAGTAGTAAAGATTTAGAAGACTTAAAAATCAACTGAAAATTTTTGCAATAGGAAAACTTTGAAAATGAAAAGCAATGAAACACTATTCTCTTGAAAACACTTAAAAATTGGATATTTTTCTTGTAGAAAACCAAAGACCCATGACCTCTATTTATAGGCAAAGGATAAATACCATTCATAAGTGATACTAGGTCATTAGGGGTGAGTTTAACCACTTGGAAATAAGAAATAGCTGTTGGAACTCATAAAAAACAAAACAGATCCAAAATAGAGCCGTTGGTGCCAATCTGGACAATTGCCGGTCGACCGGCAAGCCACTTGGCAAATAGCTGTTAGCTTCGGTCGACCACGTGGTCGACCGTAGGGCAATTTTAAAAAGAGATTTTTGAACTGAAACTGAGAGCAAGTGATGTGCAACGGTCGACCGGTTGGTCGACCGCAGGGGTTGATGGTTGACCGACTCGGTCTATCGACAAACGTGCACAGCGTGCATGCCTACGGCCACAAGGGCCGGTCGACCATTTTGGCCTGAAACAGCTACAGTTGACCGCCCGGTCGACCGTTACGGCCTGAAATAGCTTTAAAACAGATTTTTGAACATGGAAATATTTTAAAATATTTTGATTGGTTTGAGGGTAATGTAGCATAGTATAGGAGATAAAATACATGTTCTAAACTTGATGTAAAATTTGAAAATTATGAAATATGTCTGTTAGCCAAACATGCAACAATACCAATATTTCCAAAACGTGTATTTTTGAAAAGTGTATCTTTGTGTGTGTGTAATTTCTTGAGCACATCTATCATATCCTTACTCTTCAATATACTAAAATTTTATAAGGTCTAGGTGACTACAAGATCTTCAATTCGGGCTTTTCCATTTGCATCGTTGAGTTGAATTCTTGATCCCGTATTTGAGTCATCTTGAGTCAACACCACCTTCCTTAAGGGGAAGAAACTTTCTGAATCCTTAGAACCCTGAAATAATCTTAAACACTTAAACTTTATTAGTACAAATAACTATATATGATTTGTGATCATCGAAACTCAAAATCGGGTGATTGTAATCTTGGACCAACAATCTCCCTCTTTTTGATGATGACAAAACATATGAGTTATTTAAACAAAAATGTGAAAGAGCTTGAAAGAGCTCCCCTTCAAATCATGCCATCTATCAAGTATAATTACAAATAAAATGAATGTTACAAATTATGAATTGAAAAGTATGCATGAAAAAGAAATAATAACTCAAAAGTAGAAATAATAACTCAAAAGTATTTCTCACCCTTTTTGTCATGCATCAAAAAGGGTCAAGTCAACAGAACATTTGTGAAAAGTATTTTCAAACTTCTCATGAATCCATAATACAAACATTTAATTCACCACAAATAAACAAAAATCTATTATAATCTAGTGGTTTAGTAAAAATGTCCGCAAGTTGAAAATCGATGTAAACATAATCAATTTCAATATTAACTTTCTCATAATGATCTCTAAGAAAGTGATATCCGAATGTCAATGTGCTTTGTTACTATGTTGATTTGCATTTTCAGTCATATGAATAGTACTAGTATTATCATAAAATATTTTAATATGGTCATAATACAAATCATAATCAAGGAGAGTATGCTTCATCCAAAGGACTTGAGCACAACAAGCCCTAGCCACAATATACTCTGCCTCGGCGGTTGAGAGGGCTACAGAATTTTGCTTCTTGGAAGGCCATGAAACAAGATAATTTCCTAGAAACTGACAGCTTCCACTAGTACTCTTCCTATCCACTCTAAAACCCGCATAGTCGGCATCCGAAAAACCCGTCATGAAAATTTTTTGGTCTTCGGTTACCACAAACCCATTCCAATGGTGCACTTAAGATATCTAATAATGCGTTTTACCGCAATCAAATGGGACTCTTTAGGACACGATTGAAATCTAGCACATAGACAAACACTAAACATAATATCCGGCCTACTAGCCGTTAAATATAATAAACTATCAATCATGCTACGATAGAGTTTAATATCTACATTTATACCTTGTTCATCCTTATCAAGTTTTGTTGTGGTATCCATGGGAGTTTTACTAGTCTTAGCCCCTTCAAATCCAAATTTCTTGATGAGTTCCTTCATGTACTTGGCTTGATTTATAAAAATCCCATCACTACTTGGTTGATTTGGAGTCCAAGGAAGTAGTTAAGTTTGCCCATCATAGACATCTCAAATTCCTTCTTCATACATGATTTAAATTTTTGCAAAGTTTTTCATTAGTAGATCCAAATATAATATCATCAGCATATATTTGAACAATAAGAATATCATTTTCAACATGTTTAGTAAACAAAGTGATATCTATTGTTCCTTTAGCAAACCATTTGAAATAAGAAATGATGAAAGTCTTTCATACCAAGCTCTAGGAGCTTGTTTTAAACCATATAAAGCTTTGTCTAGTTTGAAAATAAAATCCGGATGTGTGGGATCAACAAACTCGGGGGGCTGTTCAACATACACCTCCTCTTCAATAAACCCATTTAAAAATACATTTTTGGCATCCATTTGAAAAAGTTTGAAATCTTTATAGGAATCAAAAGCAAGAGTTATTCATATGGTTTCAAGCCATTCTACGGGTGCAAAGGTTTCCTCAAAATCGATACCTTTAATTTAGGTGTAACGTTGGGCCACTAACCTAACTTTTCTAACAACATTGCCCTACTCATCCAACTTGTTCCTAAAAATTCATTTAGTACCAATTGTTGGGCTATCATGGGGTCTAGAGACAAGATTCCAAACTTGGTTGCGCTTAAATTGATTGAGCTCCTCTTGCATGACAAGCAACCAATATAAGTCGCCCTCGGCTTCGAAGATGTTCTTTGGTTCAAAATGAGAAATAAAAGCATAATAGCCACAAAGATCATGGAGCTTGGAATGAGTAGTTACCCCCTCTGATACATCACCTATAATGAGATCCTTGAGATGATGTGGAGTAAATCTCTAATCCTTTGGAAGTGGTTGTGGTGGCTCCACTTCAACTTCTTGAACTTCATTTTGCACATCAATCTTTAACTTGTCTTCTTGCATAGGTGAGTCCTTCAAGGTTATCATTTTCATGTCTTCACTTAAGGAATCTATTTTTACAACACTCTTAACAAAAAATATTAGATTCCTCAAACTTTACATGTATAGATTCTTCAATAGTCATTGTAGATTTATTGAAGACTTTATAGGCTTTACTAACGTTAGAGTAACCAACAAAAATAGCTTCAAAAGATTTTACATCAAACTTACCAAAATTATCTTTAGTATTTAAAGCAAAACATTTACAACCAAAAACTTTAAAATAAGAAACATTTAGTTTTCTTGAATAGTAAATTTCGAAAGAAGTTTTAGAAGTGTTTTTGTAAACGAAAACCCTATTTGATATGTAACAGAATGTGTTTACGGCCTCGACCCATAGATATTGAGGGAGACCGTATTCATTTATCATAGTCCAAGCCATTTCTTGTAAGGTTCGATTTTTTCTCCCAACTACTCAATTTTGTTGTGAAGTTCTAGGACAAGATAATTCATATTTAATCTATGTTCTTTGCAGTAAGTGATAGAGGACTGGCTATTGAATTCACCACTTTTATCACTCCTAATTCATATAATTGAAGAATCTTTTTCCTTTTCAACTCTTTTTCTAAACAACTTGAAAATGTGAAAAGGCTTAATTTTTATGTTCTAAAAAGAAAACCTAAGTAAAATGAGGAGAATCATCAACCAATACAAAAGCAAAATAATTCCCACTTAGACTTTTGATTTTAGTAGGACCAAACAAATCCATATGAATTAACTCCAAGGGTCATGATGTCATGATATCCTTGATGGATTTGAAAGTGGACTTGGTTTGTTTCCCAAGTTGGCACGCATCGCAAATGCGGTTCTTTTCAAATTTCAAATAAGAAATACCTTTCACCGCTTTCTTGTTTTTTATTTAGATAGATAGTTAAAAGAAATATGGCCTAGTCTCCTATGCCACAACCAAGAGTCATCGTTGAAGGCATTCAAACATGTGGCATTACATTGCATATTAGACATATCAATCATGTATACATTATTTTCACGAAATCTGAAAAGTATACATGCATTAGTTTGTCTATCAAATACATTACAAACTAAGTCATCAAAAATCACATTAAAACCTTTATTACAAAGTTGACTAATGATTGTGATCCAATTTGCATATTTTACCACATTATTTCCATGCATTTTTACAAATAAAAATATGATTTTTACTCATCTTCTCTATATTTTTGCAGGTCCATACTTTAAAAGAGACAAAAGCCCAAAATCTCTTTAATTAGCAATAATTAAAGAGATTAATTCAAAAAGCCCAAAAGAGCCCAAATTTGAATCCAGAATTCAGAGAGATCCGCGCGCCAACTCAAGATTCTAGAAGGCCACGTGGATAACAACCTCGTAACCAACCTGTACCAGAAATCTGTTGCCCAACAGATTCTGTTTTGCCGCAAAAGGTTGCGGATCTGCGGCAGTTTTAAGTTGGTTGGATCCCAGATTTTGCGCCAACAACCAGGGTTCTGGATCCTTCTCCCGAGGCCTATAAATACTGCACTTGGACCTGCGATAAAAGGGAGAAGGTGAAGAGGAGAGATTAGAGAGTAGATGCTTGTAATTTTTGTAGGATTTTTCTCTAGGTTTTTAGTTCTTTAGATCTCCTTCTTCCTCCCTAGAAATTCTGCAAAAGAGAGTTGTAAGAGAGAGAAAGCTTGTGTACATCAAGGAGTGACAACTTGTGAAGCAAGGATTCATCTATTCTCTTCTCTCTACTTGAGCATTTTCTAGTAACTTTACTTGCTTTCTTTAATTCTAGTTTTACTTTACTTGCAATTTTATTCATGATTTGCTTTTCTTTTGTAATGGCTAGTAGCTAATTCTTTCTTCTCATGGCTAGCTAACTACTTACCTTGCTAACTACTAACTCATGGGTGATTGCTATCTTTAATCTTGCAAGTTGTATGGTCTTCTCTTCTCCGATGGGTTACTTTTATGCTTGGCAAGTATCTTGTTGTAATTCTCCATATGATTCATGTGTGCCTCATTTAGAGCCTTGTCTAGAACAAGTGCCTTGATAGAACATGGAGATGGATCACCAATATGCTATTTGTTGTACAACTTCATTACTTCCATTATTGAATGTTGTATCCTCTTCCTTAGCATCCCTTGTGTGTAGCTCTTTTGATTCCATTATTGAAAGTCTAATTTGTAGGCCAATGACATCTATGAGGCTACAAGACAAGTCCAAAAATGATCACCCGTCATCCAAGTGGGAAAGTAATTAGACCAACACGCAAGACAAATCTATGCCGATGAATCAACATGAGGAACGCATTCACCATCACGGAGTTTAGTAAGTTTTTAGCAAGGAAGTAAGGTTAGCTAGCCATGATTTTCTTCACCTTCAAAGTCTTCTAAAGTTTTCTTTTCTTTTAGTGTTAATAACAAATCCAATCTTGATTTTGATTTCTTTTTATTTTCCATCATGAACAAAGCCACCCATTCTTTTATTTCTTTTTCCAACGATTCTTTATTCTTTTAAAGCAAAGAAGAATCTTCGTTTTATATCTTCACAACGAACCGTAACGCTTCCATCGCAAGCTCTCCCTGAGAATCGACTCGGTATAGCCCTTGCTATAACGGAGATTGGAAAGGGTATATTAATCATATCAAATACATTTGTGGAGTAAACAAGCACTAAGGTTGATTCTAAACTTTCTCTCTTTTACATAATATTTGTGCAAATACTTCACACATATCTGTTCCCAATCAAATTTTTGGCGCCGTTGCCGGGGAGAGCAACGTTTTAGGTTTAAAGTGAAGAACTAAACGAAGCTTCTTCTCTGTTGCAGGTTACAGGTTGAAGAAAACAGGAACTTTGCATTGCAGTGACATATAAGTGGACCTGGGCCTCTGCTCTCGAAAGCAGAGACCAGGATCCCTCCAAATTGCCGCAAAATCCTGGCTTTTGCCGCAAATTTGCGACAATAAGGAGTGCACTACTGATCATTTTTCTGCAGGGTCTCTGATTCTGCAAAATACTTCTGCTGCATTACTTAATTTCCTGTATTATTCACCCTATACCTGCTTAATAAAGTTAACAGTAAAAATTGGTTGTTAACGTTAAAAATTGTTTAGACATTTGCATCATTAGGCACGTGTTTTTTCAATTCATTTACTTTTACTGTTGAAGAGTGCTGGAGGCAAGGTACGTTTTGCATTGCATGTAGACTAGGAATCATCTCTTGTTTGATTTTCATGCTTTGAGTGAATCCTTGTTATATCTCGTATACTTGCACAATCCAATTCTAAGGGCATAACCCATAAATAAGATAAGGTGGGGATTTCATCACCCTTTCCTTAACCCAAAAACCACCATCCCAGCACTCACTAACCCAAGCCTAATTTAATAAAAAAAGTAGACGTTGGCCCTAGGGACATCTCGGACTCATTTAGGAGATTATCCTAAGGGGAAAAAGTGTTGAAAATTGACTCTTGCAAAATCAGTGTCTAGGAAAGGGATTGAGGGCCGAAAGCCCGAAGGTTGCTGGTTACTTAATTAAGGAACGTCTCTGACGGAAAACCTCCCAACAACCTTGACCTTTCCTGGCTGATTAGCTTGTGGTCAACGTCTACACTAAACCTCCCGTGGACAGTCTAATCAGTTAGGAGTCGTCTAGGTCATAGGTCTACCCTAACTTAGGTTAGAATTTTTCTTTCTTGATTGTTTATTTGTTTGTTTCTTTTTGTTTGTATTGTGTGATATGGCTTACAGTCACAATTCTTTCCATCCTAATAATAATCCATATTTCACACCAACTCCATTCTATTCGGATAATTCCAACCCGGCGTTTTACAATATGCATCAACCACATACACCGGGTTGGCCTTATCCGAATCAATATGACCCATACCCCCCATCTAATAACTATAATTTTCATAATGATTTCAACTCTTCACCGAGTCATTGGGGATTCACGTACCCCGAGTCAAATTTTCAAATTCCTTGTCCACCATATCCACCCAGTCCACAACATTTTCAAGATACATACTCAGTTCCACCAGTCCAGAATGAAACACCATCAATTTTGGAAATGAGTATGCGTGAGTCCAAACACAAATCCCAAAATCTGATGGACTCACAATTTCATTATCACTTCCAAGATAACACTTCCTCTTTCCATCAAAACAATGAAGTTATCAATTATGGAAAGATGCTTGAAGCCATGACTCATGCTCAAAATGCTAGAAATCGTGACATAGATATGATGGTCGAATCTTTACGTTCTCACCGTTTGGCCAGATCTAGTGTCACTAGCCACTCTGTTAAAGAAGATGAGTCATGTAATTTTGGAAATCCAGATTCTATTTCAGCACAACCACCTGAACTTGTCCAAACTTCAGTTCCCATTGACATTTTGGCAAGTTTTCCATTTCCTGAAATTGAACTACAAGAGAAATGTGATCTTGAACCCCAACTTAGTGATTCAATTCTTTTTCCTGATTCAATAATGACTCCGGTAACTTTACCTGACTTCAATCTTTTCCCGGAGTCGACATTGGATCCTGTCCCAATTCATAATGAAGCTGAATCACCCATCTTTGAGGATCATATTGAACTTGACCAATTCTACACTTCTGAAGATACTATTGACAAATTGGCAAGTTCTCCATTCTTTGGTATTGAACTACATGAGAAATGTGACCTAGATTCTCACTATCTCTTTACTTCTGAAACTGATTGTACAATTCTGACGGAAAAGGTTGACCTTAGTTTTGAAGAATTGTATGGCGATGAGCTTGAATTCCTTAATATTAGAAGTAAAGAGATATCACCCATATTAGGTCACATTCCATTGTTGGACAATACATGTGGACTTGAGCTTCATTTTCTTGACTTGGACCTAATTCCTGAAATCATTTCGACTCCTGAACCATCACTTGACTTAAGTCACTTTCCTGAGTCGGTATTAGTTCCTGTCCTCCCTGAGTCCAAGTCAACTGTTCTATCATTTCATACACCATTCTGGGACAAGGTAGTTGACAAATTTGACTCTGAAATTTATTATGAAAAATGGAAATTAGATGGGGTCAAGTACTTAATTAAGATCTTTCAAGAATTTATCTTTTTAATGGGTTATATTCATGATATTTCTGGTGGGTTCCTCAAAACCCAAAGCAAAGTTGATTGGGCCATGTTTCGTGGACCAATCCGGCCACCACCGGAACCACCACCTTAAGGTAATTTTCTCCTTCCCTCTCTATTTGTTTCATGCATACATATATCATGATGCATTGAGGACAATGCATGAAATAAGTGTGGGGGAGGGTTTACTAACATAGAGTTTTTAGATTTTCTTTCTTTTACACTTCTTTTAGAATTAAATTTTCTTTCTTTTATACTTCTTTTAGAAACATAAAAAAAAAAAAAACTTTTTGAAATAAGAGACAAAGTTTTGATCTATTTTTAAGAAAATTAAGATGTATCTTAGAAATTAAGAAAGCCTTAATTATGACATCTTAATCCTAGTTGAAATAATAGATCTTGTTTGAAATTATAGGCTAAGTAAGAAAATTGGTGAGATATTCTTATCTTGAATTTTTACCTTAGATAAGTATGCACTTCACACTTACACATTTTTGGGATGGAGACAAAGACCAAAAATGTCATAAAAATAAAATAAAAAAAGAAAGAAAAATAAAGATGTAATAAAACATCACCTATTAAGCTGGATAAATGTGCCTCAAGAAGCATGATTATTCACGCCTAACGGTGGTAAAGGAAAAAAATAATCCCCTTTAGTTTTGTGGCCTTTTTTACTCGAGACCTTAAACCCGAGGGATGTTTTCTCATCTGGTGCCCTAAGACCGTCTGGTTTGAGAGTCATCGGTTAAAGGCTCGCTACAAGGGTAAACTAGAAAGCCTAAACTAAGGGAAGAAAAAAAATAGAAAAAAAATATATATATATAAATAAATGGCTTGATGGTTGGAGTTGAAATCCCAGAAATTTTCACTGAGCACGGTGTGCATATTATCTAGGTTTTATGAAAGATAAAGTATTCAATCCAATTTTGAATTCTTACCTTAATTGAAGACAAGATCTTGCATAGAAACTAAGTTTAAGAAAGAATGATTATAGGTGGACTTATGACCTTAGATCACTTATATTTTTGCAAAAATAGTTCGAAAACATGTCTCTCTTTCAAAATGCGTTTTCAAAAACACTAACATTTGTCTTCTTTCTTTATAGATTTTGTGGGTGCAATCCGCTGAAAACCCTCAGGAGACAACACTCCTCCTCTAGGGTAACCTAGAGGTTTAACGGCTTGTTGCACACGCTCAGTGCAATCGCGTCACCTGCGAAAGTGGTGTAATAAATTGGTAGTATAGTTTTTCTTTTTCTTTTTCTTTGTTTTGCTCGGGACGAGCAAAAGAATAAGTGTGGGGGTGTGATTGTGATCCAATTTTGCATATTTTACCACATTATTTTCATGCATTTTTACAAATAAAAATATGATTTTTACTCATCTTCTCTATATTTTTGCAGGTCCATACTTTAAAAGAGACAAAAGCCCAAAATCTCTTTAATTAGCAATAATTAAAGAGATTAATTCAAAAAGCCCAAAAGAGCCCAAATTTGAATCCAGAATCCAGAGAGATCCGCGCGCCAACTCAAGATTCTAGAAGGCCACGTGGATAACAACCTCGTAACCAACCTGTACCAGAAATCTGTTGCCCAACAGATTCTGTTTTGCCGCAAAAAGGTTGTGGATCTGCGGCAGTTTTAAGTTGGTTGGATCCCAGATTTTGCGCCAACAACCAGGGTTCTGGATCCTTCTCCTGAGGCCTATAAATACTGCACTTGGACCTGCGAGAAAAGGGAGAAGGTGAAGAGGAGAGATTAGAGAGTAGATGCTTGTAATTTTTGTAGGATTTTTCTCTAGGTTTTTAGTTCTTTAGATCTCCTTCTTCCTCCCTAGAAATTATGCAAAAGAGAGTTGTAAGAGAGAGAAAGCTTGTGTACATCAAGGAGTGACAACTTGTGAAGTAAGGATTCATCCATTCTCTTCTCTCTACTTGAGCATTTTCTAGTAACTTTACTTGCTTTCTTTAATTCTAGTTTTACTTTACTTGCAATTTTATTCATGCTTTGCTTTTCTTTTGTAATGGCTAGTAGCTAATTCTTTCTTCTCATGGCTAGCTAACTACTTACCTTGCTAACTACTAACTCATGGGTGATTGCTATCTTTAATCTTGCAAGTTGTATGGTCCTCTCTTCTCCGATGGGTTACTTTCATGCTTGGCAAGTATCTTGTTGTAATTCTCCATATGATTCATGTGTGCCTCATTTAGAGCCTTGTCTAGAACAAGTGCCTTGATAGAACATGGAGATGGATCACCAATATGCTATTTGTTGTACAACTTCATTACTTCCATTATTGAATGTTGTATCCTCTTCCTTAGCATCCCTTGTGTGTAGCTCTTTTGATTCCATTATTGAAAGTCTAATTTGTAGGCCAATGACATCTATGAGGCTACAAGACAAGTCCAAGAATGATCACCCGTCATCCAAGTGGGAAAGTAATTAGACCAACACGCAAGACAAATCTATGCCGATGAATCAACATGAGGAACGCATTCACCATCACGGAGTTTAGTAAGTTTTTAGCAAGGAAGTAAGGTTAGCTAGCCATGGTTTTCTTCACCTTCAAAGTCTTCTAAAGTTTTCTTTTCTTTTAGTGTTAATAACAAATCCAATCTTGATTTTGATTTCTTTTCATTTTCCATCATGAACAAAGCCACCCATTCTTTTATTTCTTTTTCCAACGATTCTTTATTCTTTTAAAGCAAAGAAGAATCTTCGTTTTATATCTTCACAACGAACCGTAACGCTTCCATCGCAAGCTCTCCCTGAGAATCGACTCGGTATAGCCCTTGCTATAACGGAGATTGGAAAGGGTATATTAATCATATCAAATACATTTGTGGAGTAAACAAGCACTAAGATTGATTCTAAACCTTCTCTCTTTTACATAATATTTGTGCAAATACTTCACACATATCTGTTCCCAATCAACTAACACTCAAGAGATTATGCTTGAGGCCATCAACTAAAGCAACATTTTCAATCATAGGAGATGAACCAAATTTAATGTTACCTATACCAACAATGTTTCCTTTGAAGTTATCTCCGAAGGTGATGGTGCCACCTTCATGGTATCTTAATAGGGTTGCAAAGTTATTGATATCCCATGTTATGTGCCTTGAGCAACCACTATCAAGATACCACCCTCCCTACGTTTTTGAGGTTTGGAGTGTACCTACATCATGTAACACAATTGTTGACTTTAATACCCAAATTTTCTTGGGTCTTTTAATATTAGCATTACAAACCCAAACATGATCATTTGAGGCATTTCTTCTATCAAAATAAAATTTAGCCAAGTGACCTTTCGGCCACAATAAGTGCATGCATAAATTTTACCATACATGAATGCATGATGAGTGTGAGGAGGGTGAATGTTTAGTTTATGAACATGTTTAGCATGATGACAGTGCAGGTGTTAAGACTTTTCAGCATGGGTGTGTGTAGCATGAGTTTGTTTCTTTGGAATAGGTTTCTTAGGAAGCATAGCTTCCAATCTAGATTTGTCAAATTCACATTTCATTAAAACTTCTCCTAAAGAGTTAATTTTATTCTTTAGCATAGAAATTTTATCTTTATCTATTTGTGAAAATTTAGCTTTACAAGAAATCTTATAAGCATCAAAATTTTTTTGAGTAGAAGTGAGAGTTGAAAACAAATCATCCTTTTCTTTTGTGAGTATGAAAACCTTGTGGTTAAGAGTTTCATTTTCCTTTTTTATTTTTAAGTATTTCTTTTTAAAAAATCATAATTGTGAGATAATTCTTTAAAAGCTTCTCATAATTCATCTATAGATAACTCATAATCGTCAATAGATGTTTTGGGGGTTACCTTATTTGTGCTATCATTTACCATGAAACACATGTGGGCCGTGTCAACTTCTTCATCGGATTCACTCTCCGAAACTCATGTAGCCTTTAAGGCCTTCTTCATGTATGGCTTCTTGGAGGTGGAGAATTTGCTCTTATTTTTCAGACACTCCACAACGATGTGCCCTTGCTTCCGACAATTGAAGCAAATGATCTTCTTTTCTTTCTTTCCTTGCCATCTTCTTCTATTTTCTAATTTTGCTTCGTTGTACATTCTCAGAATATTCTTCACAAGAAGAGAGAGATCTTCATCATCCTCTTCTTCATCATCTTCGTCGGAGTAGGTGGAAGAGCTTTTGAAAGCGATTGCTTTCTTCTTTAGAGGAGCCATCTCTTCTCTAGACTTTTTTCCATCTCATGGGTCTTAAGGTTGCCTATAAGCCCAATGAGCTCCATTTCCTCCTTGTTATTAAGCTCTTTTAAGGTTGTAGTTTTGACTTCCTAAGATGGAGGGAGTGCACGAATGATCTTCCTCACCTTTTGATCGTTGTTAATGCCGTCACTTAAGGAAGCAAGACCATTAATTATTTTTATAAATTTAGTAACCATATCATCAATGGACTCATTTTCTTGCATGGTAAAGTTTTCATATTGGGAACGTAAGCGGTCAATTTTAGCCCTCTTTACTTGTGATGTTCCCTTATGAGTGACTAAAAGGTGAGTCCAAATCTCATATGCTGATTTGCAGTGTATGACTCTAGAAATATCATCATCATTAAGAGCTTGAAGTAAGGCATAATGTGCCCTAGCATTTGTATCAAACTCTTTTGTAGCAATATCGGATCAAGTATCCTCATCGCCAAGGGGTGCGCTAAAAGGTTTAGTCACCGCCTTTGCAACCCGGCTTCCTAAGAATTGCAAAAACACGGTCATCTTAACCTTCTATATAGGAAAGTTAAGGCCATCAAACTTGGATGGGGTCTTAATACCTTTGGCCATCTTTGCTAATGTGTATGAGGATGAAATATGAAAAAGATGATCAGCAATTAAGAATCACTCTAATGATGTAAATCCAAGACCCTAGAGACCAAAGCTCTGATACCAATTGAAAAACACCAAGAGGGGGGTGAATACTTGTTATGCTAATCAAGTGCACTTTTAAAAAATTAGTTAAGATGTATGATTCAAGCGGTCACTCAAAATAAGAAATTGAAACTGAATCCCGGTGAAGGGCTTTAGAACTTCTCCTCTTTGATTCCTCTAGATGATGAGTTGAGGTGCTTAATTACTTCCTTGTTGATATGAGTATAGACCGAAAATACAAGAAGATGAAATGAATGCGATATGGAAACAAGATAAATAGTATCACAACAAAAAAATGTAAAACAATTAAGAGAAAGAAGAAATCAATCACAAATACAAGAGAATTTGTTTCGAAGTTCGAGCCACTGCTCTACATTCCCGCCTTCACCACTATGAAGGATTTTTACTATATCCACAAAGGAAACTTCTACATAGGAACCTTACACCCAAGGGATTACAATTGGTCTACACAAGATCAGAGTACCCAACTCTAACAATACTATCCTCCACACAATTGGAACCATAACTCAAAGGAATACAAGTCACTTGGTGATCTAGGAAGACCACAAACACTCTCTTACAACTTCTTATAGAGTGGAGTATGATTTTAGGCTCAAGAAGTAAAGTGAGAGAAAAATTTCAGTAGTAAAGATTTAAAAGACTTGAAAATCAACTGAAAAATTTTACAATAGGAAGAACTTTGAAAATAAAAAGCAATGAAATACATCTTCTCTTGAAAACACGTCAAACTTAGATATTTTTCTTGTAGAAACCAAAGACCCATGACCTCTATTTATAGGCAAAACATAAATACCATTCATAAGTGATACTAGGTCATTAGGGGTGAGTTTAACCACTTAGAAATAAGAAATAGCCGTTGAAACCATAAAAATAAAACAGATCCAAGATAGAGCCGTTGATGCCTGTCTGGACAACTACCGGTCGACCGGCAAACCACTTGGCAAATAGTCGTTGGCTCCGGTCGACCGCCCGGTTGACCGTAGTGTAATTTTAAAAAGAGATTTTTGAACTGAAACCGAGAGCAAGTGACATACAGTCGATCGACCGTAGGGTTGACGGTCGACCGACTCGGTCGATCGACAAACGTGCACAGGGTGCACGCCTACGCCCACAAGGCCCGGTCGACCATTTTGGCCTGAAACAGCTACGGTCGACTGCCCGGTCGACCGTTACGGCTTGAAATAGCTATAAAACAGATTTTTAAACATGAAAATATTTTAAAATATTTTGTATTAGTTTGAGGGTAATGTAGCATAGTATAGGAGATAAAATACATGTTCTAAACTTGATATAAAAATTTAAAAATTATGAAACATGTATATTAACTAAACATGCAACAAAACCAATATTTTCCAAAAAATGTATTTTTGAAAAGTGTATCTTTGTGTGTGTGTAATTTTTTGAGCACATCTATCATATCATTACTCTTTAACATACTAAAATCTTACAAGGGTCTAGGTGACTACAACATCTTCAATTCGGGCTTTTTCATTTGATCGTTGAGTTGAATTCTTGATCCTGTATTTGAGTCATCTTGAGTCAACACTACCTTCCTTAAGGGGAATAAATTTCCTGAATCCTTGAACCCTGAAATAATCTTAAATACTTAAACTTAATTAGTACAAATAACTATATATGGTTTGTGATCATCAAAACTCAAAAACCGGGTGATTGTAACCTTGGGCCAACGGCTTCTTCTTCTTTCCTTCTTTTACAAGGAATTCTCGATTAAAATATCTCCAAAAACACAACATGTGGCTTCATCCTCGAGCGTTACTGTGCCAGAGGTCCAAATGGGCGGCTCATCCATGCTGGAGGCTCCCATTTCAGGTAAAGAACCATCTGACCTGGTTTTCTCCATTAAGAGACTTAAAGAGTTATCTTAACTCTTAAGTCTCTTCTGAACAGAACCGCCAACACAAGGCTCATGCCCGTGTTTTCGACATCCAGACACGGCTCTTACACTAGTAGGCAAGACGTGGGTTTGACGACCTCCGTGTCTTCGCTTCGTCAGCTTGAACCTATACTGTTTGTTGAACGCGGGCTTCGTTGAGCTTCGCGTTTGATCCCAACACTTAGAAAATTTTCCTAAGTGGGGGGTTCATACTCGGATTTCATATGAGCTTCGCATCTCTAAGACTGGACACGGGCTTCACTGAGTCTCGCGTCTGAGTCCAATACTTAGAGAAATTTCTAAGTTGTGGAATTTAAAATGCAAGCTTCATGCGAGCCTCACGTCTTTGAGTTTAAATGCGGGTTTTGCTGATCTCCGTTACTCAACCTCGCATCTGAACTTCAAACACTGAGTCATTTTTCTTTTAGAATTTTGACTGCGTGTTGTCCTATTTGCATGTGATATTCCTCTAATCCTCTGTCCAAGAAGTGTCATTTTGGAAACGTAGGTGGCGCTGATCTGAACCTTACATTTATGCTTCAAAAGGCGGCCCTAGTGTTTTCTCTGAAATCAAGAAAGCGTCGAGACAGGCTGAGCAACCCTAGTATGCTGACCTTCCGAGAGATCATGACCAGTGGATGATTCGAGTCTGACACCGTATCATACTGAAGAAACCTGACTTCTTTTTTAGCGACGTTATCAGTGAGGATGATAGGGTTTTGTTTGACGGGGACTATAAATGGCTCTATCAGATCAGGGATAGGAGGTTTTTCCTTCCCAATATGGAGAGGAGGTTTTTCCTTCCCAATAAACCAAAGTCTGCATTATACCTCCCGTGGACAGTCTAACCAATTAGGAGTCTTCTAGGTCATAGGTCTACCCTAACTTAGTTTAGAATTTTTTATCCTTTGTTTGCTTATTTGTTTCTTTGTTTGTGTTTTCCTATGTGATATGGCTTATAACAATAATTTTTCAATTTTAATAATAATCCATATTACACACCAACCTCTTTTTCGGATATTATCAACCCGGCATATCATAACTTTAACCAACATAGTGTGCCAGATTGGTCTTATCCAAATCAATATAACCCATACCCCTAATCTTATAACTATAATTTCCAGAATAATTTTAACTCTTCACAGAGTCAGTGGGGATTCACCTCCTCCGAGTCCAATTTTCAACCAACTTGTCCTCCTTATCCACCTTGTCCACAATATTTCTAAGATTCATACTCAGTTCCACCAGTCCAAAATAGAAAATCATCAATTTTGGAAATGAGTATGCGTGAGTCAAAACAACAATCACAAAATCTGATGGACTCACAATTTTATCACCAATTCTAAAACAACACTTCATATTTTCAAGACCAATGCAACAAAACGATGAACCTATCAACTATGAAAAGATACTTGAACCATGACTTAGGCTCAAAATGCTCGTAATCACGACATAGATATGATGGTCCAATCTCTACGTTCTCATCGTTTGGCCAGTTCTGATGTCGGTAATCATTCTGTTAGAGCCGAAGAGTCATATTGTTTTGAAAAACAAGGTTCCATTTCAGAACAATTGTTTGAACTTGCCCAAACTCTAAATTTTGAAAATGATATTGACAGTTTGGCAAGTCATTCCTTTCCTGAAATAGAACTTGAGAATAAATATGATCCTGAACATCAACTTAGTGATTCAATTCTACTTCCTGATTCAATTATGACTCCGATGTCTTCACCTGATTTCAATCTTTTTCTCGAGTCAACATTGGATCCTGTGCCAATTCATTATGAAATTGAATCACCCATCTTTGATGATCATATTGAACTTGACCAATTTTACACTTTTGAAAGTTCTATTGACAAATTGACAAGTTCTCATTTTTATGACATTGAACTCAATGAGAAATGTGACCTAAATTCTCAAATCTGTGATCCAGTTCAAATTCTCGAATTAATATTGACTCCTATTTTGTTACCCGACTTGAGTAATATTTTAGAGTCAGTTTTGATTCCCACACCTATCATTCTTGAACTTGAATCTCACATTCCATTATTGGAAAATGAATGTGGACTTGAGTTTTAACTTCTTGACTTGGACACACTTCTTGAACCAATCTCGACTCCTGAACCTTTACATGACTTAAGTCACCTTCCTGAGTCTGTATTAGTTCCTGTACTTCCAGAGTCCAAGTTAATCTTTCTATCTTTTCACACTCCATTTTGGGACAAGGCGGTTGACAAATTTGACTCCGAAATTAATTATGGAATTTGGAAATTAGATGGGTTTAAATTTTTAATAAAAATCCTTTATGGATACATCATTTTAATGGGTTATATTAGAGAGATTTCTGGTGGGTTCCTTCGAACTCTATGAAAAGTCGATTTGGACGCATTTCGTGGATCAATCAGACCATCACCGGAACCACCACCTTAAGGTAGTATCTTCCTTCCCTTTCTTTATTTTCATGCATCTATGCATTAATTCATACATTGAGAACAATGCATGAGATAGGTGTGGGGGAGGGTCTAACATAACTTAGGTGTTTTTCTTTTTATTAAAAAAATTTTTTACTTTTAAAAACTTTTTGAAAATAGAAACAATATTTTGACATTTTTTTGTAAGAAATTAAGTCAATTTTAAGGAATAGGAAAATCAAAATTAGGATTTCTTAAATTTGGTCAAAATAAGATTATTTGTTTGATTTTTAGGGTTAGGAAGATAATTTGTCAAAGTAATTTAGTCTTGATCTTTACCTTAATGAAATATGCATACTTCATACACTTACACACTTAGGGTTCAAAAACAAAGATTCTTATGCCTTATATATATATATAAAAAAAAAGATTCTTATGACAGATAAACAAATCTAATTATTGATTAGGTAGGTACTTTGGCCTAAGCAAGCCTTAGTATTCATGCGAAAGATGATTAGATAAGTTTAAAAAATATATATATATAAATCCTCTGATTAAGCTGGGTATTTGTACCTAATAAAGCAAAAGTATTCTCGCCTAAAAGGGGTTTATATAATAAAATTCTTAGTTTTGTGGCCTTGTTTGCTCAAGTCCTTAAGTCTTTGGGGTGTTTTCTCACCCGGTGCCCTAAGACCGTTTGGTTTAGGAGTCATCGATTAAAGGCTTGTTACATGGGCGGATTAGAAAGCCTAGTAGAACTAAGGAATTATACCATAAAAAATATATATATAAATAAATAAGGCATAAGAGTTAGAGTTAATGAACCCTTAGTCAAAATTTTCATGATCACAAGGTGCATATGACTTAGGGTAAAGTAATAGACTAAATGAGAAGTACAATTTGACTCCTTACTTTGATTGATAACAAATTTTTTAATGGAGACGAAGTTTAGGAATGAAAAATTCAGTTTTCTTATAACTTATAGATTATTTATGTCTTACAATTTTATTTCAAATATTTTTCTCTTTCAAAATGTTTTTTGAAAATACTAACTCTTTGTTTCTCTTTCTTTATGGATTTTGTGGATGTAATCCACTGAAAACCCTCACGAGACAAAACTCGTCCTCTAGGGGAAACCTAGAGGTTTAACGGCTTGTTGCACATGCTCAGTGCAATCGCGTGACCTGTGAAAGTGGTCTAATAATCCTTAGTATAGTTTAGTTGTTTTGCACGAGGACGAGCAAAAGATAGGCATGGGGGTGTGATTGGTCACTAATATTGCACATTTAATATCATATTCTCCTACTTATTATAGAATAACCTCTACATTTTCCTAATTAAATGTTTAATTTATTTGCAGGCCCATTCCTAAAGGAGAGTAAAGAGAAATGAGCCCAAAAGCCCACCAAATCTTGACTTAATTCAGAATAAATTCGAAATTAAGGAATCAGGGCTAAATCTTGGCATATCAGAGAGGTTGAAAATCAGTTGAGAAGAATCCTCACTGAATCGATCGGTTGAAGCCAAGGATCAAAGGCCATTTCGTCAAAATTCCGGACATAAACTGCAAATCCAAATAAAGATAATTACAAATTAAGAAACCGGGGAGCACCACCAACAGGGTGTGGCCACCTGGCCACACCCTGGCCGCGAAAACGCGGCCAAAGCTGCGTTTTCGCGGCTCTATTGGAGAGTTAGGTGGAGTGTTTGCTCCCCCTATCTTTATATGATCCTATAGGTTGGGTTTTGCCTATAAATACTGGGATTTTCAGAGCCTCCAGGGGACGACCATGAAAGAGATAGATTCTAGGCCAGTTTTCATTCTTTTTAGTGTAGATTTTTAGTTTTCTTTTTATGTAATTTTTAGTTTTCATTTATGTAATTCAGAGGAGATCAGACTTTCATAGGAGAATGAGAATGAAGCTTGTGCTGAGAGTGACACCGGTGTAAGTTGTTCTTCTTTTCTCTTGTTGTTATGAAATCGAATCTATAGTTAACTTTTCATGTACTTCGTTTTAGAGTTCTTCTTCTTCTTCTTTTCTACTCACTCGTTCTTGTACCAATTGCTCTCCAAGTGAGTCTAAAAGTATCGAAAGAGCCTTGCCTTTGCGAGTGCCACCGATAGCTCATGACGATGAATTTGAGTCTCTCTGTATCATTTTATGCTTGTTTTATCTTGATGATGTAATGTGGAAGAGACAATAATCAACTCTTATAGGCTATGCGCTGATTGCCTCCACTTCAAGGTAACATCGTCGCCAAAGATTCAAGGTAAGCTTTTGGTCAAAAGGAGGTAAGTAATTATTTTTAGTTTCTCTTTCTTGTAACTTTTAGTTTAGATCACCAACACCACATCTTTCAAATCTTTTTCACTCTTTTTCAATTTATTTGTACATAGTCATTTTCTGATTTTCTCCACCTTCTCATTCTACCACTTTCTTTCTCACTTCACTTTAACCTAATTTTTCTCTTTTTCTTTTAAAGAACTAAAGAAGAACTTTAACTAAATTTTGTATCTTAAAAGAAGACTTACTAAAAAGCTTCCATCACTAGTCCCTCCTTGTGGATCACGACCCGCATAGCCACTTGCTATTGCGATAGAATTGAGCACTTGCACATCTTTATTTTAAAGTTCTGAAATATTGTATTTTGTGTGCAGATTCAAGCTCAATCAATGCTCTTTCTTCTCTAGGTGATGAAATAAGCAACGACCAAAAGGCGCGTAAGGTGATTCGTGCTCTTCCTTTGTCATGGGAAATCAAAGCAACCGCCTTAAAGGAGTTAAAGGACAAAGATGAGATGGAGCTCATAAGTCTTATCGGAAACCTTAAGACTCATGAGATGGAGAAGAAGGCTAGAGAAGATGCGGTACCTCAAAAAAAAAAGTCAATAGCTTTCAAGCCCTCCTCCTCCAAATACGATGATGAAGAAGATATAGAAGATGATGAAGAGCTATCTCTCTTTGTAAGAATTGTAAAGAGAATATACCGCAAGAATAAGCTCAACTATAGAAGATGATTGGAACGGAAAGAGGAGAAAAGGATCATATACTACAACTGTCAGAAACCCAGACACATCATGACCGATTGTCCAGATTTCAAGAAAAAGATAATCTCCTCCTTGAAGCAAAAGAGGCCGGTTGAAAAGAAGGTATACAAAGCTACTTGGGATTCGGAAAGTGAATCCGAAGATGAAGTCGACACGGCAAATGTGTGTTTCATGGCAAACACTCCCAAGGTAACTACTCAACCATTTGATGATGAAAGTGAAATAAGTAAAGAAATGTTAGTACATGCTTTTGTTGAACTTTCAGAAAGTTTTGATGATAAAAAGGAAGAGTGTTCAAAATTGAAAAAGGAATTTGAAATGCTTAAAAATCAACTTGCTATTTCTTCAAAAGAAAAGGATGAACTATCTTCTAATCTTATTTCAATGCAAAAAGATTTTGATGAGTATAGAATTGCTTGTAAAGCTAAATATCCAAAAATTGATGAAAATGAATTATCCATGTTAAAAATTAAAATCAATGATTTTGGAAATGTTTTAAAAGAATGTGTTTTTAACACTAATAAATTAGAAGAAATGTTTTCAAAGAAGCATATGCACACTCTACATGCTAAAAATGATAAAACAACTCATGCTAAAAATTCACATGCTCATCATGTCAACACTTCACATGTCAGTCATGTTAAAACTACTCATGCTCACAATTCACATGTTCATAAGCCACATGCTCATTATGCTTTTAAATATGGTAGAATTTATAAATGTACTTATTGTGGCCGGAATGGCCATTTGGCTAAATTTTGCTATGATCATGTAAATAGGACAAATAATCTTGTGTGGGTTCGAAACACTAACTCTCTAGGACCCAAGAAAGCCTGGGTACCAAAATCAAGTCCTAAATTATTTGATGTAAGTACACACTAAGGCTCCAAGACGTAAGGAGCGGTGGTACCTTGATAGTGGTTGTTCAAGGCATATGACATGGGACATCAATAACTTCACAACCCTATTAAGGTACAATGAAGGTGGCACCGTCACCTTCGGAGATGACTCCAAGGGCACCATCATCGGTATAGGTAACATTAAGATCGGTGCATCTCCATTAATAGAAAATGTTGTTCTTGTTGATGGGCTTAAACATAACTTGCTTAGCATAAGTCAACTATGTGATCGTGGTCTCAAAGTTGTGTTTGATGAATCTTCTTGCAAAATTTTTGATTGTAAAACCAATGATTGTATTCTTACCGGATTTCGTGAAAATAATATTTATATTATTGACATGCTAAATTTGGATTGTTCTACTAAATGTTTGAATGCTTTTGATGAGATTTCATGGTTATGGCACAGAAGATTAGGACATGCATCTTTTCATCACCTTGCTAGAATTAATTCTAAGGAATTGGTGAAGGGTATTCCTTATTTGAAGTTTGAAAAAGACCGCATTTGTGGTGCGTGCCAACTTGAAAAACAAACAAAGTCTTCTTTCAAACCAATCAAGGATATCACGTCAACTAGGCCATTAGAATTGATTCACTGGATCTTTTTGGACCAACTAAAACTAAAAGCTTAAATAGAAATAGATATGCTTTTGTTTTAGTCGATGATTTTTCTCGTTTCACTTGGGTTTTCTTTTTGGACAATAAAGATCAAACTTTTTTGCATTTAAGATTTTTCGAAAGAGGGTTGAAAAAGAAAAAAGATTTTCAATTTTACGGATAAGGAGTGATAGAGGTGGTGAGTTTGTTAACCAACTCTTCACGACTTATTGTGATGAAAAGGGAATTAAGCATGAAATGTCATTTCCTATGACTCCACAACAAAATGGAGTAGTTGAAAAGAAGAATAGAACTCTTCAAGAAATGGTTAGGACTATGATAAGTGAATATGGGCTCCCTCAATATTTATGGGCCGAGGCCATAAACGCCGCATGCTACATATAAAACCGTATTTATTTGTGTAAAAATACTTTCAAAACCTCTTTTGAAATTTATCATTTAAGAAAACCAAACGTTTCATACTTTAAAGTTTTTGGATGCAAGTGTTTTGCTTTGAATACTAAAGATAATTTGGGTAAATTTGATGCTAAGGCTTATGAAGCAATCTTTGTTGGCTATTCTAATACTAGCAAAGCATATAAGTATTCAATAAATCATCTCATACTATTGAAGAAACTATGCATGTTAAATTTGAAGAAACTAATGCTATTATTGAGAATGTTGTAGAGATTGACTCATTAGGTGAGAACATGGAGAAAATATCCTTAAAGGACTCACCCATCCAAGAAGACAAGCAAGAACCCATTGGTGAAGTTCAAAAGGATGAAGTGGAAAACTCTCAACCACTTCTTAAAGATTGGAGATATGCTACAAATTATCCCAGAGATCTCATCATAGGTGATGTATCAAAGGGGGTAACTACTCGCTCCAAACTCCATGAATTGTATGGTAATTTTGCATTCATATCTCATTTTGAACCCAAAAACATCCTTGAGGCCGAGGGTGACTCATATTGGTTGCTAGCTATGTAAGAAGAGCTTAATCAATTTGAGCGTAATCAAGTTTGGCACATTATTCCTAGACCCCACGATAGACCAATAATTGGTACTAAGTGAATTTTTAGGAACAAGTTGGATGAGTCAGGAAATGTTATTAGGAATGAGGCTAGGTTAGTGGCGCAAGGTTACACTCATGTTGAAGGAATCGACTTTGAGGAGACCTTTGCACCCGTAGCACGGCTTGAAGCCATACAGATTACACTAGCTTATACATCTTTTAAAAATTTTAAACTTTTTCAAATGGATGTAAAAAGTACATTTTTAAATGGTTTTATTTATAAGGAAGTTTATGTTGAACAACCTCCTGGTTTTGTGGATCATGAACATCCAAATTTTGTTTTCAAACTTGATGAAGCATTTTATGGTTTAAAACAAGCTCCAAGAGCTTGGTGTGAAAGGCTTTCTAGTTTTTTTCTTTCAAATGAGTTTGTTAAAGGCAAAGTAGACACCACATTATTTACTAAACATGTTGATAATGACATTCTTATTTTTCAAATATATGTCGATGATATAATCTTTGGTTCTACTATTGAGTTACTTTGCAAGGAGTTTGAACAATGCATGCAACGTGAATTTGAGATGTCATTAATGGGTGAATTGAATTATTTTCTTGGACTCCAAATCAAGAAAATGCGTGTTGGGATATTTATATGTCAAGCCAAGTACTCCAAGGAACTCATCAAGAAATTTAGGCTTGAAGACTCAAAAATTTGCAACACTCCCATGGTCACCACCACCAAGCTTAATATGGATGACCAAGGTAAGTGTGTTGATATGAAATTGTATAGAAGCATGATTGGTAGTTTGTTATATTTAACGGCTAGTAGGCCGGATATTATGCTTAGTGTGTGTCTATGTACTAGATTCCAATCGTGTCCCAAAATCTTAATTGTGGTAAAACGCATTATTCGTTATATTAAGGGCACTATTGGAATGGGTCTTTGGTATCCGAAAATCGGAGATTTCTCAATGACAAGTTTTTCGGATGCCGACTATGCGGGTTGTAGAGTGGATAGGAAGAGTACTAGTGGAACATGTCAATTTCTTAGTAATTGTCTTGTTTCTAAGAAATAAAATTCGGTAGCCCTCTCAACCGCCGAAGCGGAGTATGTTGCGGCGGGGGCTTGTTGTGCACAAGTCCTTTGGATGAAACACACTTTCCTTGATTATGATTTACACTTTCCTTGATTATGATTTGCATTATGACCATATAAAAATATTTTGGGATAATACTAGTACTATTCATATGACTAAGAATGCAAATTAACATAGTAAGACCAAGCACATTGAGATTAGATATCACTTTCTTAGAGATCATTTTGAGAAAGGTGATATTGAGATTGATTATGTTTCTTCTGATTTGCAACTTGCCGATATTTTCACTAAACCACTTGATTATAATAGATTTTCTTTTATATGTGGTGAACTTAATGTTTGTGTTGTTAAATAAGAAAGTTTTCTTGCAAATTTGTCCCTTTTTGATGTTTGACAAAAAGGGGGAGAAATATGTAATTTATGTTTTGATTTTGTGGTTTGTTGTTTCATGACATGACTTGTTTGTGTATATTTTTTTTGTTTCAAAAATTCTCTCATAATAGATTGTTTTATACTTGTGTAATATAGCATAATTTGAGGGGGAGATTTTACCTCTCTTTTATTATATCTTGTGTTATAGCCTATACGTTTTGTCATCATCAAAAAGGGGGAGATTGTTGGCCCAAAAGGTTACACTCTCTATTTATTTAAGTTTTGATGATAACAAAACACATAGAAGCTATTTGGTACTAATAAGTTATTTAGAATGAGTTTCAGGTTTGTACTAGTCATGATAGCCTTTCTAATCTATTGCATGGAATTTTGATGCTAAAAGGCAAATGGCGCAAGAGAACATTTTCATAGAAGAGAAGGCTCTAGCTTTGTGAAACTCGGCTCAGGGACTTTCTTTTTCAGTTTTTGTTATTTTTAGTTTGTTAAAGGATAGTGTGTAGTGTTGAAGCTCAATATTTCCCCACACATAAGTTTTTGCACACGATTTTCAAAAGATATTTCTCTTTTACATAAAATAGTTTTATAAACATATCTTAATACTTATAAACTCTATTTAATATAGTTTACAAAGTTCTGATCAAAGTTAATTTGAAAAACTTTAAAGATCTTCAAAACTATTTCCTCAAAAGAGTCTGTTTTGGCCTTCTAGGTCGACCGGACGGTCGACCGGCCTTGTTTCAGGTCAGGATGGTCAACCGCGCGGTCGACCGGGCTTCTGACTGTTTGGGTGCGTACATGTGTGCACGTCTCCCGGTCGACCGGGCGGTTGACCGTACCCCATGTCGGTCGACCAACCTTCGGCGGACTGAAAGCACCCATGTTTCTGTTTGTTACGGTCGACCGGGCGGTCGACCGTAGGCTGGCAACAGTTATAATTTTTGAAAGGCCGGTCGACTGTGAGCTTGATTTCAGCCTAAACGGCTAGTTTTTTAAACACATTTTAAAACGTGATTTTTCTCTCTAAACGAATTTGCGGGTTGGATTTGAGTCTAATCTTTCCTAATAATTCATTATAATAGTTTACTCTTTAATCCCTACCTTTATCCTATAAATAGGGATGATTAAGGTTGAGGTGATGACAACAATCCTTTGCAAAAGAAATCAAGTTTAAAGGCTTTCAAAAGAAGTTTTTGCTCTCAGTTTTTGTGCTCAAAATTCTCTCTTTTTACTGAAGTTTTTGGTTCAAAACTCTCTTCAATTTCATTTTCTTTTTCACTTACAAAACTTGAGCTTCAATCTTACACATTATTCTCTAGGGTTTTTGTAAGGGAAAAAGTTTTTCAAAGAGGGTTTGTGGTCTTTTGATCACCAAGATATTCTTGTATTTGTGGCTCTACTACCTCTGGACTAGAAGAGTGTGATTGAAGAGTTTGGGTACTCCCTTGTGGTTGTAATTCTTTGTGAAAGTTATAGTGGTTGGAAATCCTTCTGGGTGAAGGCGGGGACGTAGAGCTGGGTGCTCGAACCTCGAAACAAATCTCAGTGTTTGCGATTGGTTTATTTGCTTTATTTACTTGCTTTATATTCATTGCTATATTGTCGATCAATACTCATACAACAAGATTGCATTGCGCACCTCAAACTCTTATCTAGAGGAATCACGTGGAAGGAGTTGAGAGCCCTTCACGGGGTATTCTGCTTATAGTCTTATTTCGGGTGATCGTTGCATCATAACATTTTAATTTTGTGCATTGATTAGCATTATCACCTATTCACCCCCTCTAGGTAATTTCAATTAGAGGGGATACGGAATGAAGCCTATGAGAATGCTCGAATCACCAAAAGAAAGACTAAATTTTTTCATGACCAGCTCATAACCCAAAAAAACTTTACCCCAGGAGATAAGGTTCTGTTGTATAACTCTACACTTCATATTTTTGTGGGGAGGCTAAAGACTCGTTGGTCTGGACCGTTCATCGTGCACACCGTTTTTCCACGCGATACTGTGATTATTGTAGATCCTAAGAACAACGCGAAATTCAAAGTAAATGGGCAAAGATTCAAGCCCTTCTTGACCGCTGAGCCTATGACTCCGGATGATAGTGTGCTGACTCTTTTTGCCCCCTCCTACACCTAGCCACAACAACTAAAAAAAAATTTGTTTATATGCTTACCCCTTCTACATTTTTTGACATTTCTTTAGCCTATTCGCACTTGGCCGGCCCGAGTCCACAAAGACGGTGACATCATTTCTTCACCCTATTTATTGCATTCGCATTTACCTATACATTCATTGAGGATAATGCATTAGATAGGTATGGGGGGGTGCTAATACTTTTTCTTTTTCCTTTTATTCTTTTTCTTCTTTTCAAAAAAAGCAAAAAATCTTCAGATTGAAAAGAAATTTTATTCTCTTTAAAAAGTACTAAAAGATTGTAGGAATTAAGGGAACCTTATTAATAATCTTTATTTTTGCCTAAATAAACAAGAAAGATTGGTTTGACTAAAAAGCTAGGAGGGATAAAGAAAATAACTCACACCTTTTATTTAGCCTTAGTAGAATATGCATAAACTATACACATATGCTTGGGATCTAGAGACACAACTCTGAAAAAAAAATACTGGATAATTGTGCCTCAAGAAGCATGATTACTCACGCAAAAAAAAAAAGAAAATATATCTATATAAATAAGTAAATCTTGATTTCGGGGCCTACTCTACTTGCATATTTGACCTGAAGGGTGTTTTTCCACCTGGTGCCCTAAAACCATTTGGTTTGGGAGTTATAGGTTTGATATGTGTTACATAAGTAAACTAGAAAGCCTATTGAACCAAGAATAATAAATATATATCAATAAAATTAAATGATATTCAAAGTTGAGTTGAAAAATCTCAAGCACATCACACTTACACATTATGCAAATCCATCTAAAGCAAAATAACAGAATGAGTTAGAAGTATAAGATCCTTTCTAAATTTAATGATATTCAAAGTCTAGAGAGGCAATTTTGTCAGTCCAGGGCATCATATTAGCAAACCAGTAGACCAACCTGACAGGGGACAAACAGGACGACGCGCCGCCCGAAGCCAGGCACGCGCCGCCCTGGCAGGGCCGAAGAAACGCGGCCCTTTGGGCGCGCTCGCCTGCGCTTCAGGCCACGGTTCACCCTCTGGCCCCCTTTCCCCTGGTGCCTAAAATACCCCCTGGGGTCTGAAGAAAGGAGATATCTAGAGAAGAAAGTTGTATTTTATTGCTTTGTTAGGAGTTGTATTTGTTTTAGTTTTCTTCTTCTCCTAGTTTTAGTTTTAGCCATTAGAGTGAAAGAGAGAGAGAGTGTGTGTATAAGTTGTATTTGAAGGTGACAAGCTAATACAAGTAACTACTTCTCTTTCTTCTTTCCATTAACTTGTCTTTGCCATTCACTTTTACTTCCTTATTGTAGTGTAACTTCCTTCCTCTTCACTTCTTTTCTTTTACTTTCTTGTAGTGTTACTCCCTTTCCCTTTACCCCTTTTCTTTTGTTGTTTCTCTTACTACCATGTCTAACTAACTTTTTCATAGCATGACTAACTAACTACTAGCCCACTAATCTCTAACTCCTGATTGATAAGTCAAATGAGTTAATAGTGTCAAATAAGCCTTGTGCAAATGAGAGCTATGACATCTTAAGACGAGAGTTCTAACTCTAACTTACCTACAAGTATTTACTTTCTTATATTTTATGCTTATTGGGTTTTTGATGATCTATGGGTTGTGTGCTTTATTTGTTGATGTAAGTTAGAGATTTTCCTTTTAACTTTGTCGATATCATTAGTGCACTTATGTCTTCCCTTATTCTCGCCTTCTATTGGATCTTGATAAGGGAATGTTCAAGTTTTTGTTGTGTAAAGCCAAGTTAAAGGAAGGGGTTTCATTCGTTCCCAACGTGAATAGTTCCGATGCATAAAGATTTTACTTGCCTATGATCCATTTTGAGGCGACATCTTCAAGAAATTAGGGATTAGTGAGAGCAATTAGTAGAAAGTTAGTCATGCGTTTTTGCCATTAAGAAAATCTGACTTTACAAACCACCAAATCATTTTCAAACAATTCTTAAAACCAACTTGTTTTCATTTTCAATTCTTTATTTGAAACAAAGAACCTTCTCTTTTCTTGAACAAAAAAGCCGCATCAAGCTTCCATCGCTCTCCCTCCTTGTGGATACGACCCGTAAAGACACTTTCTTACTATGGAAGAATCGCAAAAGCAGTAACATCGACCCACATTCCTTCACTTGTTTTTGTGCTTGCTTTTTGCCGATCAGTAGCAACGCTTGGCCTAATCAGACCACCACCGGAGTCACCACCATAAGGTATTTTTCCTTCCTTTCTCATTTGTTCATGTATATACACATTCACGATGCATTAAGACAATGCATGAGATAAGTGTGGGGGAGGGTTTACTGACATAGTTAGTTTTATATTTTCTTTCTTTTACACTTCTTTTTAATATAAAAAATATTCTCTTTTTTACAAAACTTTTTGAATGAAGAGAAATAGTTTTGATCCATTTTTAAGAAAATTAAGATTATCTTAGGAATTAGAAAGACCTAAAATTATGAAATTTTAAATCGAGTCAAAATAATAGATCTTGTTTAAATTTTAGGATAAAAAGTAAGATTGAAAAGATAATTTGATCTTGAATTTTTTGCCTTAGATTTAGGCACACCACACTTTCACAATTTTTAGGATTGAAACAAAGACTGAAAATGCCATAAAAATATATAAAGAAAAATGATGATAAAATCACTTATTGAAGTTGGGTAATTATGCCTCAGGAAGCATGATTATTCACACCTAAAATGGTGGACAAAAATAAATAATCCCCTTAGTTTCGTCGCCTTGTTTACTCGAGTCCTTAAATCCAAGGGATGTTTTCTCATCTGGTGCCCTAAGACCACCTAGTTTGGGAGTCATCGGCTAAAGGCTCACTACCCGGGTAAATAAGAAAGTCTAAGAAAACTAAGGGAAGTAAAAAAAGAAAAAAAGAAAAAATATATATAATAATATAAATAAATGGCATGAAAGTTAGAGTCGATATCCCAGAAACCTTCACTGTTCACAAAGTGCATATTTTTCTAAGAGTTTTATGAAAGGTTAAAGAATCAATTCAATTTTAAATTCTCACATTTAATTTATAACAAGATTTTTTGCATTTTGACTTAGTTTAAGAAGGAACAATTTGTGGTTAACCTCTGACCTTAGATCACTTATATTTTCACAAAATTACTTCAAACACTTTTCTCTATTTCAAAATGTGTTTTCAAAATACTAACATTTGATTTCTTTCTTTATAGATTTTGTGGGTATAATCCCTGAAAACCCTCAGGAGATAAAACTCCTCCTCTAGGAGAAACTTAGGGGTTTAACGGCTTATTGCACATGCTCAGTGCAATCGGGTCACCTGCGAAAATGGTGTAATAATTTTCTTATTTTTGTTTTGCTCGAGACGATCAAAAAGATAAGTGTGAGGGTGTGATTAGTCTCTAATTTTGCATAATTTTTATCAAATTCGCATATTTATTTGGTATAAAATTCTGCTAATAAAGCTTTGCTTGCTTGATTCTAGGTCCATGGTGTGCAATGAAGAAGACCCTAAATTACCTTTTAATTGGTGATTAAAGGCCTATTAAAGATAATCATTGGCCTAAGAGGCTGATTATGTCAAAATCAGGACCTGCAAACCAGAAACTGGGCACAAGAACTGACAGGAGACAAACTGGACAGCGCGCGGCCACCGTATGGCCGCAAAAACACTGCCTAGACCGTGTTTCTGCCGCTGTACGGGCGGGCCGCGCCCGCGTTTTGGGCCAGATGTTGTCCTCCTGGTCCCCCTTCCCTGGTGGCTATAAATACCCCCTGGGTTCTAGAGTTGGAGATATGTAAGGTTTAGGGTAGTTCTCATTTTTCATTTTGTAGTTTAGGGTAGTGTCGTGTAGTTTTTCTTCTTCTTCCTCACTTGTATTTTTCATTTCTTACAGATCTTGTATTAGGGAGAGAGAGTGGTACATGTTAGGAAGCAAGAGTGCTTGTAATAGAAGGTGACAATCTATGAAAGATACTCTCTTACCTTGTCTTTGTTTTCTTCTCTCCAATCTCTTTTACGTGTATAGCTAACTTTTCTCTCATGGTAACTAACTACTAACCACCAACTAGTCTAACTTGTTTTATGATAATCCACATGAATCTAATAGCCTCTACTTGGCCTTGCTTTTGCAAGAGCCATTGATGGCTCATAATGATGGATCTAACACTCTAACTTCCCAATGATCGGCAAAAAGCAAGTACAAGAATAGGTAAAAAGAGTGTGGGTTGATGTTACTACTTTTATGATTCTTCCGTAGTAGCGAAGTGGCTATACGGGTCATATCCACGAGGAGGGAGAGCGATGGAATCTTGATGCGGCTTCAAAGTTCAAGAAGAAAGAAAGTGCTTTGTTTCCAAATAAAGAATTGAAAAGTAAAAACAAGTTGATTCAAGAATTATTGGAAAATATTTTGGTGATTTATAAAAGTGGGTTTTTCTTAATGGTAAAGGCGCATGGCTAACTTTCTACTAATTGCTCCCACTAATCCCTAGCTTCTTGAAGATGTAGCCTCACGATGAATCATAGGCAAGTATAACCCTTATGCATTGGAACTATTCACGTAGAAATCGAGTGAAAGTTCTTCCTGTAACTTAGCTTTACACGGCAAAAACTCAGACATTCCCATATCAAGATCCAATAGAAGGCGAGAATATGGACGACATGAGTGCACTAATTGTGTCGGCAAAGTTAAAGGAAAGTCTCTAACTTACAACAACAAGCAAAGTACAACACCCATAGATCATCAAAAACCATTTATGTATGAAATATAAGGAGGTAAATACTTGTAGATAAGTTAGAGTTAGAACCCTCGTCTTAAGATGCCATAGCTCTTATTTGCACGAGGCTTGTTTGACACTATGGACTCATTTGGGTTATCAATTAAGAAGTTAGAAATTAGTAGATTAGTAGTTAGTTAGACATGGTAAGAAAAGAAGAAACAAGAAGAAAAGAAGTAGAGAGAAGGGTTACACTATAACAAGAAAGTAAAAACCAAATGAAAGCACAAATAATTTGAAAGAAGGAAGAGAAGTAGTACTTGTATTAGCTCACCCTTCAAATACAACACTTACACACTCTCTCTTTCACTCTAATGGCTAAAACTAAAACTAGAAGAAGCAAACTAAAGCAACTACAATTCCTAGCAACAAAACACAAATTAGAACTCTATTCTCTGGATCTCCCTTTCTTCAGACCCAGGGGGTATTTGTAAGCACCAGGAGAAAGAAGGCCACGTGGGTGACCAATGGCCCGAAGTGCAGGCGCGCGCGCGCCCAAAGTGCCGCGAAAACGCGGGCTGGGCTGCGTTTCCGCAACCCTGCTAGGGCGGCGCGTGCCTGGCTTTGGGCAGCGCGTCGCCCAGTCTGTCCCCTATCATGTAGGCCTGCTGGTTTGCTGATATGATGCCCTAGACTGACAAAATCGCCTCCCTAAAGTCAATGGCTACTTGGTAGGCCTTTAATCACCCACTAAATAGTGATTAAGGTCTTCTTCTTCATTTGCGCGCCATGGACCAAGGATCAAACAAGTAAAGCTTTATTAGCAGAATTTTATAACAAATAAATATGAGAATGTGATGAAACTTATGTAAAATTAGAGACTAATCACACCCCCACACTTATCTTTTTGCTCGTCCCGAGCAAAACAAAAATAAGAAAATTATTACACCACTTTCGCAGGTGACGCGATTGCACTAAGCATGTGCAACAAGCCTTTAAACTTCTAGGTCTTCCCTAAAAGATGAGTGTTGTCTCCTGAGAGTTTTCAGCGGATTGCACCCACAAAATCCAGTAAGTAAAGAAAAATAGTTAGTTGTTAGCAAATCTTCTTCAAGAAAAAGAACTTTCATTCATCTAAGTAATAATGACCGAATAATGTAAGAATTAGGCTTAACCCTCATAAGTCCTCCTATACTTTAGCCTTCATAAAAGAAGAAAATATGATTTTTTTTTGGAGAATGTAAATTTTATATTTCCCAAAAAGGTATCTACAAATATCCATGCAGCAGCCCTAAAAGGGCTGCATCAAAAGAAAATCTACCCTATGATGCCCACAAGAGGATTACAACAACTTACAATCCCTACCACCCACTTGCCCAAAGGCCATACAAACTTACAAGGTATTAACCATCCCTATACCGCCAAGACAATAGCCCTGGTAGTAACACAGCTTCCCAAATCAATGTTAGTCGACTATGACAAGAGAGTAGTCGACTTGGCACACCCCAAGTCGACTAGGTCCAGTACCAAGTCGACTAAACCCGGACTCAAAATTCCCTGTAAGAGAGACAGTCGACCAGGAGAAACCGAGTAGTCGACTTGGCTCACCCCAAGTCGACTAGGTCCACTTCCAAGTCGACTACGACTGGAACTCCTATTCCTAATCATACCATCCATTGAAAGATCGCCGACCTTTCCCCTTCCATCTCCTCCTTGATACATTAGCGGAGGCCACCAGGGACACACCACTGTCCTCCGCCAGACCAGGAATGGGTGCACCTCCCTGCAAACCCTCCCCATCAGACTGTTGCTGGTCAGCAGCCACACCGGGCTGTCCAGCCTTCTTCTTATTCTTCCCCTTTTTTCCAACTCTAGTCCAACCCACATCTCCAGTAACCAGGCCCTCCTCTTGGCACATTGGAGTAGCAATCGGTTCATCCACCATAGTAAAGTCCTGCACCTTTTACAGAATTTGGGAGTAACTCAGATATGACCAACTGATGATACACCACCCCCGTCGGAAGCCTTATTTCCACATCCGAGACAATTTCTGACGACACATCCACCTCAACCAATACTCTAGCAAAGGAGAGCCTCTCCTTAGTCAGAGTCATTTTATCAGTAGTAATGGGCTTACCCACCCTGGACACAATCTTGCTTAGGGCACGAGCATTCCAGCAATCAAGGGGGAGGTTCGGCAGCTGGATCCAAATCGGAACTGTAGAAACATCCTCTCCCTCAAACCTGAAGCAACTCGGCAATATTTTCAGCATCAAATTACTCCCATACACAAAGTACGGTCCACCATTCAAGACCTTAAGTCTATCCTCGTCCGACTGGAATTTGAATACTAACCACCCCAAACGATGCCTCCAAATGTGCAGTTCACCTTCCATCCCTCCCTCAATTTACTGACCGCCGCCATACCAGGAAACCTGCCCGCAAATAGGCCCACCAAACAGTAGCCCCAGGCCTCCTCAACAACATCCACATCCTCCTCCTCCAACATCACAAGGTCCCCATCTACTTCCATCTCTTCCAGCATAATCCCCTTGCCCAAATTGCGATTGTCCCTAAATAGGTTAACCCATGGGGCCTTCTGGGCAGCCCCAACAGTCCCCTCCTGGACCCTTACAGTGTCTACAGCACCCAACTTCTCAAGATGTACAGCCGGCCCTGACTGGGGAATTTGATCAAACACTTGGCCTGCCATCAGCCCCCTTACTGGCTTTGACAGACCAGAACTGTGTTCCCCTGCCTCCACCGATTTTCACCCATTACACCATCACAATTAGAATCACTGGATGGAGTATTAGAACGACTAACCTCAGTGCCAGCAGAAGATTCCTGCTCACTGAGAACCGCATCCACCTCTTGTTCTGCCATCGCCAAGTGCTGCATATCCTGGACAGGTCCCGACGCCTCCACCATAGATCCTGCTTTGATGAACCTTCCATCTTGATCCCTAGGCTGCCCAGACCGGATCTGGTAGCAGGCCTCACATCCGAAGAAACCTGCTGCTTCAAATCCACAGCCGCAACCTGCCTTGCCACCACCTGCACCTGTTGAATCCGGCCAGAACCAGCAGCATCAACCTTGGATCCACCCTTTCTGACTCCCCTATCAACCACCATGGCAGCCCCAGAGCGGGATCTGGATGCTGGCTTCATCTGAGCAAAGGCGGGAAACCACCAGCCCCGAGAAGGGGGATGGGAAACCAATCTCTGAGGCACAGGGTGTGCCTAGATGAGCTGAAGAAGACCAGGAACCAGAGCTAAGCAGTGCGTGGAAGAGCCTAGGTGAGATTCCACCATGGGGGGAATTTCGCCCAGGGAGAGCTTCTCTCTCTAACTCCCACGACTAAGAAAATATGATTTTTCTTTCAATTTAGAAAGAATCTTGTACTTCTAACTCATTCTTTTATTTTGCTTTAGATAGATATGCATAATGTGTAAGTGTGATGTGCTTGAAATTTTTCAACTCAACTTTGAATATTATTTAATTTTATTAATATTTACTTATTATTCTTGGTTCCATTAGGTTTTCTACTTCACTTATGTAACACATATCAAACCGATGACTCCCAAACCAGATGGTCTTAGGGCACCAGGTGAAAAAACACCCTTCAGATCAAATATGCAAGTAGAATAGGCCACGAAATCAAGATTTATTTATACATTATTGTATATAGAATTTTTTTTTGGCGTAAGTAATCATGCTTCTTGAGGCACAATTATCCAGCTTTTTTTTTTCATAGTTATGTCTCTAAATCCAAGCATGTGTGTGTGGGTTATGCATATTCTACTAAGGCTACATAAAAGGTATGAGTTATTTTCCTTATCCCTCCTAACTTTTTAGTCAAATCAATCTTTCTTGTTTACTTAGGCAAAAATAAAGATTCATTAATAAGGTTCCTGTAATTCTTACAATCTTTTGGTATAAAGAGTATGAAATTTCTTTTCAATCTGGAGATTTTTTTTTGGGAAAAAGAAAAAGAAAGAATAAAAGGAAAAAGAAAAAGTGTTAGCACCCCCCACACCTATCTAATGCATTGTCCTCAATGAATGCATATGTAAATGCAAATGCTATAAATAGGGTGAAGAAATGATGTCACCGTCGTCATGGACTCGGGCCGGCCAAGCGCGAATAGGCTAAAGAAATTTTGAAAAGAATGTAGAAGGGGTAAGCATATAAACAATTTTTTTGTACTTTTTATTTTTATTTATTTGTTTGTTTGTTTTTTAGTCATGGTGGCTAGGTGTATGACGGGGCAAAAGAGTCAGCACACTCTCATCTGGAGTCATAGGCTCAGTGGTTAAGAAGGGCTTCAGTCTTTACCCGTTCACTTTGAATTTCGTGTTGTTCTTAGGGTCTACAATAAGCACAGCACCGTGTGGGAAAACAGTGCGCACAATGAATGGTCCGGACCAACGAGTCTTCAGTTTTCCCGCGAAAATATGAAGCCTAGAATTGTATACCAAAATCTTATCTCCCGGAGCAAAGCTTTTTCAGGTTATGATCTGGTCATGAAAAAGTTTAGTCCTTCTTTTGATGATCCGAGCATTCTCATAGGCTTCATTCCGTATCTCCTCTAATTCTGAAATCTGTAGTCTCCGTAGCTCACCGGCCTTACTCAAATCAAAATTGAGTTGCTTAATGGCCCAGAAGGCCCGGTGTTCTAACTCTACTGGCAGATGACTAGCTTTTCCAAATACGATTCTATAAGGAGACATCCCCAGAACTGTCTTAAAAGCAGTACGGTAAGCCCACAATGCATCATTGAGTTTGACCACCCAATCCTTTTCGTTTTGTCCGACAGTATTTTCCAGAACAAGCTTGATCTGTCGGTTGGTAACTTCGGCCTGCCCATTTGTCTAGGGATGATAAGGAGTAGACAACTTGTGATTGATGGACTATTTCCGCATTAGAGCTTCAAAAACTCTGTTGCAGAAATATGATCCATTATCACTAATTATCGTTCTAGGGGTACCAAATCGGAGAAGATGTTCTCTTTAAGAAATTTGACAACCACTTTGTTGTCATTTGTCTTTGTTGACACAGCTTCTACCCATTTAGAGACATAGTCTACAGCAACCAAAATGAACTAGTTGCCGAAGGGATTAGGGAATGGCCCCATGAAGTCGATACCCCAAACATCAAAAATTTCAACTTCTAGAATTGGGTTCAGAGGCATCATGTCTCTTCTTGAAATTTTCTCAATTTTTTGATAATTTGCGCATGACTTGCAAAAATGATATGAGCCTTTGAACAAAGTGGGCCAGTAGAACCCACGTTGTAGAACCTACTCTGTTTGCGGGGACTGAAGTGTCCTCCGCATGCAAGGTCATGGCAAAAGCTGAGCACACTCCTCTGTTCCTCCTCTGGTATACATCGTTGAATAATTTGGCCAGGACAATACTTAAAAAGATACGGTTCTTCCCAGAAGAAGTATCGTACTTGGGCAAAGAAGCGGTATTGGTCTTGCTTTGTCAAGTCAGCGGGTAATTGTCCAATGGCCAGGTAATTAACAATATCCGCATACCAGGGTTTCTTAAGAATGGCCAGGATGTGCTCATCTGGTAAATCCTCGTTGATCGGAGCTTGTATAATCAGTGCATTTGAAATTCGTGAGAGATGATCAGCGACTACATTTTCTATACCTCGTTTATCCCAGATTTTCAAGTCAAATTCCCTAAGCAAAAGGATCCACCGAATCAGTCGGGCTTTTACTTTCTTCTTGGTCATGAGGTATTTCAGAGCCGAGTGATCCATAAAAATCACCATCTTTGAACCTAACAAGTAGGGCTAGAACTTTTCTAACGCAAAGACAATGGCTAAGAATTCCTTCTCAGTCGTTGTATAGTTTTGTTGGGCGTCATTCAAGGTGCTACTCGAGTAATTAATCACGTGCTGCCTATTGTCGATGCGCAGACAGCGCCAACAGCAAAATCAAATGCATCACACATGATTTCAAATGGCTGGGCCCAATTAGGAGCAGAAATAATAGGCGCAGAAATAAGTTCTTGCTTAAGCTTCCCCCATGACTAGAAACATTCATCGTTGAAATCAAAGGGCATGTCCTTAGCGAGCAGGTTAGTTAAGGGTCACGCGATTTTTGCTAAAGTCATTAATGAACCATCAGTAGAACCCAGCATACCTAAAAGGATCTAATATCCTTGATGCTTTTGGGTGGTGGAAGCTTAGCAATCACTTCTACTTTAGCCTTATCCACTTTTATGCCTCTCCTCGAAATCTCATGGCCCAAGACAATTCCCTGTCTCACTATAAAGTGACATTTTTCCCAGTTTAGAGTTAAGTTCTTCTCCTTGCATCTTTGTACAACTATCTCTAGGTGATGAAGATACTGATCAAATGAATCTCCGTAGATGGAGAAGTCATCCATGAAAATCTCAAGAAAACGTTCTACCATGTCAGAGAAAAGACTAAGCATGCACCGTTAGAATGTTGCGGGAGCATTGCACAATCCAAAGGGCATGCGTCGGTAAGCGAAGGTTCCGAATGGACAGGTGAACGTTGTCTTTTCCTAGTCTCCTGCAGCAATGGGGATTTGGTTATATCCCGAGTACCCATCTAGGAAGCAGTAGTACTCGTGTCCAACCAAACGCTCAAGCATTTGGTCGATGATGGCTAGCAGAAAGTGGTCTTTACGGGTAGATGCATTCAACTTCCTATAGTCGATACAAATACGAACCTTGGTAGGAAGTCTTATTTGTACCAACTATTTTTCCTCATTTTCTACCACCGTAAAGCCAGACTTCTTTGGGACCGCATGAACATTGCTAACCCATTGCTATCAGAAATGGAATAAATGATCCCATTATCTAATAGTTTTAGAATTTCAGCCTTAACTGCCTCTTGCATGAGAGGGTTAAGCCTGCGTTGTGGGTCCCTCCTAGGGGTTGCTTTATTGACTAAATGTATTCTATGTTGCACTATGGCTGGACTTATTCCCTTGATGTCCTTCATTGTCCATCCAATAGCTTCCCTATACCTTTTCAGAATAGACATTAAGCTGTCCTCTTGTTGCTCAGTCAGGTGGGATGCTATGATGACTGGCAAGGTGTCCTTTCTGCCCAGGTAGGGTTACTTGAGGTGTTCAGGCAGGGCTTTTAGCTCTAGGGAAGGAGTTGCTTCATTGGAGGCAATCTCTGGGCTTTCAATCCTATGATGAGGTACACTTGGGCTTGACGCCCAATCTACTGCTGAATCTATGATCTGATCTAAATTAAAATCCTCAGCTTTCAGATTAAACTCTGCCTCAATTTCTGTCTCCATGCTTTCCTCATGCTCACTGGTCAGGTTTTCAATGTAATTGACCTCAAACGTCTGATCATTGACATCCCAATGTTGTTTTCCAAGATTGAAAACATTGACTTCCTTAGTCATGTCTCCAAAAGTCAATCACATAGACCCGTTCCTACAGTTGATAATGACATTGGCTATAGCAAGGAATGGGCGCCCTAAGATGACAGGAGTTGGAGACCTAAGATTGGACACAGGTTGGGTCTCAAGCACAATGAAGTCAACGGGGCACATGAAATCCTCGATCCGGATAAGGATGTCTGTGATTTCCCCCTTAGGGATCTTCACAGATCGGTCAGCTTACTGAATGGTGACTCGAGTTGGGCTTAGCTCACCCAACCTAAGTTGCTGGTATATTGAGAAAGGTAGCAAGTTAATACTTGCTCCCAGGTCAAGAAGTGCTTTATCCTATGGTGCAGGAAATGGTGGGACATTCGGGATCCTTGTATTTCACCGGAATGGGATCAAACAGAATTTCGCTTATATTGGTTGCCAAGAACACTTTCTTGGGCACATTAGTCTTTCTCTTCTTCGTACACATATCCTTAAGAAATTTAGCATAAGCCGCGACTTGTTGGATAGCGTTAAGAAGAGACGCGTTCAATTTGACCTGGTTGAACATCTCTAGCATCTCTTCCATGTACATATTCTTATTGTTGTTTCTAAGCCTATTGGGAAAGGGTACTACAAGCTTATGACCTTGTTCAGCAGCTTTGTCCTCGTCAGATGTTTGAGGAACAGTTTGGGAGGAACTAACAGAGGTGGAGGCTGGAGTGGGATCAAGATGGACTGGACTTTTCTGTTGATAGATCTGGTTGTCTACCTTCTTTCCAGATTGAAGTGTGTGAACAACATTGCACTGGTTGATTGATGGTTACTAAATTTCATATGCTTGATTGGAGGTTTTTAGGTTAACTAGAGGCTGACTAGGCAAAGTACCCTTTGGTCTTTCACTTAGGGAGCTAGCTAATTAACTCATCTGAATTTTTAATCTCGATATAGCCAGTGAATGATCGTTCAGAGTTTGTCCCTGATTTTGTATGAAAGCAGCTTGGGACTTCATGAAAGCCTCTATGCTCTCCTCCAATTTACTGATTTTCTTTTCCATTGGAGAGCTTTGGGAGGAGGAAGATGGGGCTTGACTGGAAAAAGGTGGTGGAGTAGGATGGTGAAAATTATTGGAGAAATTAGGCCTGGGGGGATTGTTTGGGGCCCAGGAGAAATTAGGGTGATTCCTCTAACCCGATTATATGTTTGTGAGTAGGGGTTGTGTGGCGGCCGTGAGTAGGCCGCATTCATGTGTTTCGGTGGCATTTACTGGGTATGAAAAACGAGGCACTCTTCAAAGACATGATTTGGTGCCTGACAGTATGAACAACCCAGATTGTGAATTAGTGGTGGGTTGATCTGGTTGACATTGGCAGGCTCTTTTGTTTTCAGAGCCTCTATCCTCCTCATTAGGGTTGCAATCTTAGCCTCGGCAGTTATGAATGATTCTAGAGATAGGAGCCCTCCTCTTGAAGTTATAGATTGTGAATTTCTAGGTTTTTTCGAGGCTGGCTCCCATTGCAGGGCTTTCTCAGCTAATCCTCAAATAAATCCCAACCCTGATTCTCATCCTTCTGCAAGAACCCTCCTTGACACATCGTTTCTAACAGGGTCTTTATCTGATAGTCTAGACCATCGTAGAGAATCTAGCACTGACGCTATTTCTCCACGCCATGATGAGGGCACTGAGCTAGGAGATTCTTGAATCGCTCAAAGTATCTCTAAAATGGTTCACTCGGTTCTTGCTTAAACTGCATGATATTCTTTCTAATGAGGGCAGTTTTGTGAATTGGGTAGAATTTCTTCAAGAAGGCCTTAACGAAATCATCCCATGTCATAATTGAATCTGCCGCCAAGCTGTACAACCATTTCTTAGCTAGGTCCTTTAGGGAAAAAGGGATGAAACGTAACCTAACGGCATTGTCTCCTAGCTGGAGTATACGCATCATGAGGCACACTTCTTCAAATTCCCTAACAAAGAAGTATGCGTCCTCTGATTCTAAACCATGAAATTTGGGAAGAGTGTTAATGAATTGGGGCTTTAACTCAAAATTATTGTCATTTGCTTCAGAAAGTGTTATACATGATGGCAATGAGGTTTTGATTGGGTAAAACCTATCCTGAAGTGAAGCCATCACTGGTTCTAAATGCAAAGGTAGAGAAGTGTTTCTAGTTAATTTGAAAGTTGCCAGATCTCTCACCCACTCTTGCATGCAGCACGCCAAAAACAACATAAAACAACAAACAATCAAAAGAATGAAAAACAAACAAAAGAAAGAAAAACAACCACCAATCCTTAGTCTAAGGTACCTGAACCTAGACGACTCCTAACTGGTCGATTCTCCGGGGAAGGTTGTTGCAGGAACTCGAATACAAGCTAATCTACCAGGAAAGGGCAAAGCTCAGGGGGAGGTATCCGGGCATGAGCCACGGGCTTAATTACACCAAACCATGGAGCTTTCGAGGCTTTGCCTCTCAATCCACTTTTCTTACACACCGATTTTGCAGGAGTATAGTTCTTACAATTTTCAACCTCGGTTAATCTCTTAGTGAGTCCGAGATGTCCCTAGGGCCAACGTCTATTGATTTTTAGTTAAGGCTTAGGAGAGTGTGAGTGCACTTGGAGATGATTTTTGGGCTAAGGAAGGGTGATGAAATTCCCACCTTACCTTTTTTATTTGGGTTTTGCCCTTAATATCAATTGGGCAAGTGTACAGTTTATTCACAACAAGGTAACACTCAAAGCGATAAATCACTCTAAAATGTTAGTCCTATTCTATATGAATGCACACGTACCTTTTCTCCAGCACTCTTCAACAGAAATTGAAATGAATTGAAATAGACACGTGCCCTAAATGCAAAAGTCTAATTCAAATTTCAATTAAGTAACAAGTAAATTTCTGTTGAGTTTATTATACATGCATAAAGGTGAAGCATCTAAGGAAACTAAAAATTTAGAAAGCAATTTTTTTAGCGGCTTTCGGCAACCCTGCAAACGAGTTTGTTAGTACTTCAATCAGGAAAACTCGCTTTTACAAGAATTTTTCCGTGGGCAAATGAATCCTCGCGCAATGTCCTTGGCCACCTCTTTCGCTTCCTGTGATAGTGAGCTCCTTGGTACTTCTCCTACACACAAAAACAAAGAACAATCTTTAGTATTAAACAACAAAGCTGTTCCCTCCCCGGCAACGGCGCCAAAATTTGATCGGTAAAAAGCAAGTACAAGAATAGGTAAAAAGAGTATGGGTTGATGTTACTACTTTTGTGATTCTTCTGTAGTAGCGAAGTGGCATTACGGGTCGTATCCACAAGGAGGGAGAGCGATGGAAGCTTGATGCAGCTTCAAAGTTCAAGAAGAAAGAAAGTGCTTTGTTTCCAAATAAAGAATTGAAAAGTGAAAACAAGTTGATTCAAGAAGTATTGGAAAATGCTTTGGTGGTTTGTAAAAGTGAGTTTTTCTTAATGGTAAAGCCGCATGGCTAACTTTCTACTAATTGCTCCCACTAATCCCTACCTTCTTGAAGATGTAGCCTCACGTGGATCATAGGCAAGTATAACCCTTATGCATTGGAACTATTCACGTGGAAATCGAATGAAAGTTCTTCCTATAACTTAGCTTTACACGGTAAGAACTCAGACATTCTCATATCAAGATCCAATAGAAGGCGAGAATACAGGAAGACATGAGTGCACTAATGGTGTCGACAAAGTTAAAAGGAAAGTCTCAAACTTACAACAACAAACAAAGTACAAAACTCATAGATCATCAAAAACATTTAAGTATGAAATATGAGTAGGTAAATACTTGTAGGTAAGTTAGAGTTAGAACCCTCGTCTTAAGATGCCATAGCTCTTGTTTGCACAAGGCTTGTTTGACACTATTGACTCATTTGGGTTATCAATCAAAAGTTAAAAATTAGTGGGTTACTAGTTAGTTAGCCATGCAATGGTGGAGTTAGTTAGACATGGTAAGAAAAGAAGTAACAATAAGAAAAGAAGTAGAGAGAACGGAAGTTACACTACAACAAGAAAGTAAAAACCAAATGAAAGCACAAGTAAATTGAAAGAAGGAAGAGAAGTAGTACTTGTATTAGCATGTCACCCTTTAAATACAACACTTACCACACTCTCTCTCTTTCACTCTAATGGCTAAAACTAAAACTAGAAGAAGCAAACTAAAGCAACTATAATTCCTTGCAACAAAACACAAATTGTAACTCTATTCTCTTGATCTCCCTTTCTTCAGACCCCGGGGGGTATTTATAGGCACCAGGAGAAAGGGGGCCACGTGGGTGACCAGTGGCCTGAAGCGCAGGTGCGCGCGCGCCCAAAGTGCCGCGGAAACGTGGCCTGGGCCATGTTTCGACGGCCCTGCCAGGGCGGCGCGCACCTGGCTTTGGGCTGCGCATCGCCCAGTCTGTCCCCTATCATGTAGGCCTGCTGGTTTGCTGATATGATGCATTGGACTGATAAAATCGCCTCCCTAAAGTCAATGGCTACTTGGTAGGCCTTTAATCACCCATTAAATGGTGATTAAGATCTTCTTCTTCATTTGTACACCATGGACCTAGGATCAAGCAAGTAAATCTTTATTAGCAAAATTTTATACCAAATAAATATGAGAATGTGATGAAAATTATGTAAAATTAGAGACTAATCACCTAACTACTAACAAGCTAACATTGCTTTACTCCATGCTTACTTTTAGTTTTGATGGTTTAAGTATAGTTTGCACTTGGTTGTTGAGTTGGGTTGTGATGAATTACATATGGGTCATACTTTGAATCGCTATTGAACCAAGGATTAGTGATGGCCAATGATACATGTGAGGCAACTATCACTAAGAGGTCAGCGTGTTGGTGGAGTCATTAGTAGTTAGTAGCCGTGAGTTTTCTTTCCTTTTCACTTTGTTTTAGAAATATCAAAAATTACAAATACCATTCTTTTCTATGTTTCCCACTTCTTCGTATTTCACCGTACTTCTCTTTTCCATTCTTTATTTTCTTTCCTTTTCATTCCTTAAAACTTTGAAGAGCTGTTAACATACACGTGAACATACCGTGTAAGCTTCTATCACCTCCTGTCCTTGTGGATTCGACTCGTTTTAGCCTTTATGCTATAACGGAAGTATCGCGGAAGCCAAAGCACACACTTTAAATCTTAACTTCAAAACATACACTTTTTGTGCGCAGTTTTCCTCCGATCACTTATACAAGTTTTTGAGAAAATGATTTTTTATTTCAAAGTTTAGTATTTTGAAAAATACAATTTTCTGTTTAAAGCTAAAATTCTAAGCCTAAAAATAATTTAAACTGTTTGTAATATGTGTTGATTTTTTATCACACATATTAGTACTTCAATATTTACCTGAACTTATTTTTGTAGATTTTATGTGATTTTATGAGATTTTATAGGTATTTAAAGACCAACATTTCATGACCGATAATCCTGTTCAGGGCTGTGATTAGACGAGAAAGGTGTATGTAAATATGTTTGATGTATCCTTTCCTATCTCCGCTATAGCATAAGGCTATACCGAGTCGATTCTCAGGGAGAGCTAGCGATGGAAGCGTTACGAATCGTAGTGAAGAAAGTAAACGAGAATTCTTCTATGCTAATAAAAATAATGAATCAAAGGAAAAAGAAACTAAAGAAAGGATGGATATGTTCATGGTGAAAAAGTCAGAAAAGAAATCAAGAGTGAGATTTGGTATTCACAAGAAAGAAAAGGAAACTTAAAGAAGAAGCGAACCATGACTAGCTTATCTTACTACCTTACCAATACTTACTAAACTCCGTGATAGTGAACGCTTGCCTCATGTTGTCACTCCATCGGCGTGGATTCGTCTCGCGTGTTGATCTAATTACTTTCTCATTTGAAGAATGGGTGGTTTAACCCATCGGAGAAGAGAAGACCATACAACTTGCAAGATGAAATAAAGCAATCACCCATGAGTTAGTGAAGATGGCAAGGCTAGTGGTTAGCTAGTACATGGAGAAAAATTAGCTAAAAGCCATTAGAGAAGTAAAACAAAGCATGAAGTAAATTGCAAGGAATTAAAGAAAGCAATAAAGAAAGCACATAAAGAAAGCAAGTAAACTAGAACCAAGCTCAAGTAGAGGAAGGAGAATGGATCAATCCTTGTTGCTTCAAGTTGTCACCCTTGATTACACAAGCTCTCTCTCTCACAATCTCTCTCTTTTGCAATGAATTCTAGGGAAAGAGAAGAGGGATCTAAAGAACTAAACCTAGAGAAAAAACTAAACAAAATTACAACAACTAATGATTTTCCTCTCTTCTCTGTTCAGTTCAGCTCGCAGGTCCAAGGTCACATATTTATAGCCCCAGGTGAAGGATCTAGAAGATATTCTGTTGGCGCAAAATCTGGGCTCCAACAGACTCAGGATTGCCGCGGGGGCGCGGCATGGGCGCGGCACAACTGAAGCCGTTGGCTAACAGATTTCTGGTGTGAAGTTGTTACGAGGTTGTTAGCCACGTGGCCTTCTAGAACCTTGGGTTGTTGCGCGGATCTCTCTGGATTCTGGGCTTTAACTTGATCTTGGATTTAATCACTTTAATTAGTGCTAATTAAAGAATTAATGGCTTTCTCTCCTTTAGAGTGTGTACCTGCAAATATGTAGAGAAGATGAGTAAAAATCATATTTTTATTAACTAAATGCATAGGAATTATGAGGTAAAATATGCAATATTGAGTTACAATCACACCCCCACACTTATTCTTTTGCTCGTCCCGAGCAAAACAAAGAAAAGAAAAACTATACTACAAATTTTATTACACCACTTTCGCAGGTGACGCGATTGCACTGAGCGTGTGCAACAAGCCGTTAAACCTCTAGGTTACCCTAGAGGAGGAGTGTTGTCTCCTGAGGGTTTTCAGTGGATTACACCCACAAAATCCATAAAGAAAGAAGACAAATGTTAGTATTTTGAAAACACATTTTGAAAGAGAGACAAGTTTTCGAACTATTTTTGCAAAAATATAAATGATCTTAGGTCATAAGTCCACCTATAATCATTCTTTCTTAAACTTAGTCTCTATGTAAGATCTTATCTTCAATTAAGGTAAGAGTTCAAAATTGGATTGAATACTTTATCTTTCATAAAACCTAGATAATATGCACACCGTGACAGTGAAGATTTCTGGGATTTCAACTCTAACCATCAAGCCATTTATTTATATATATTTATTTTTTTTCTTTTTCTTATTCTTCCCTTAGTTTAGGCTTTCTAGTTCACCCTTGTAACGAGCCTATAACCGATGACTCCCAAACCAGTCGGTCTTAGGGCACCAGATGAGAAAACATCCCTCGGGTTTAAGGACTCGAGTGAAAAAGGCCACAAAACTAAAGGGGATTATTTATTTCCTTTACGACCGTTAGGCGTGAATAATCATGCTTCTTGAGGCACGATTGTCCAGCTTAATAGGTGATGTTTTATTTATAATTTTATATATATATATATATATGGCATTTTTGGTCTTTGTCTCCATCCCAAGAAATGTGTAAGTGTACAGTGCATATTTATCTAAGGCAAAAAATTCAAGATAAAAATATCTCACCAATTTTATTTACTTATCCTATAATTTCAAACAAGATCTATTATTTCAACTAGGTTTAAGATGTCATAATTAAGGCTTTCTTAATTTCTAAGATACATCTTAATTTTCTTAAAAATAGATCAAAACTTTGTCTCTTATTTCAAAAAGTTTTTTTTTTTAATTTTTCTAAAAGAAAAGGTAAAATCTAAAAAGAAAGTGGAAAATCTAGAAAAAAGATAAAATCTAAAAATAAAATGGAAGACCTAAAAAAATGAAAATCCTAAAAAAAATAAAAATCCTATAAAGAAAATAAAAGTCCTATGTTAGTATATACCCCCCCATACCTATCTCATGCATTGTCCTCAATGTATGCAAGATAAAAATGATGCATGAAATAGGTAAGGTAAAAAGTCACTCCCTCCTCTTTGAACCCTCGGTGGTACTGGGTCCTGCCGACTGTGTCCTCCTCAACCTCGCCTTAATGCCCTCTAACCTAGAGGATTGCTCCTCTAACCTGGATGATTGTTCCTCCATCTTCTTCCTCAGTCTCACTTGACCCCTAAAAATCTTCTTCATGCCCTTCCAGATGGTGGACATGAAGGCTTTTGGTTCTGCTGGTGGGTCCTGTCTCCAGAATTGGGGCTCATCTACCTCCTCTAAACTCTCCTCCGAAGAGGACTCCACAGGAATATCCTCAGGTTGGGCACGAGGTGACCAGAGGGCGTGTAAGCAACCAGTGTATGCACTGGTGGGTTTCTCAGCTACAACATACACTCGGTCAAATGAGTCAAATACAGCGTCTGGTAGGAAGTTTCTACACAAACGTGTAATCAAGACGGGATGAGAAAATTTTGCACCCCGAGTGCGGGAGGAGTTATCAAGTATGGCATGAAAAATAGTCCTATTCAAATAGACCGAGTGTGTATTAGTCATTAGATCATGAATGATTTGTAGTACGGGTCTGTTGAAAGATGTGGTATGATCTAATCCAAAATATTGCGTTGGAGCCAACGTCCAATGCAATGTACATTTCTAAACGTGGATTGAGCTTTGAGCCCACGGTCCTGCTCAGTGCAGCGGACCCCCATGATGGGCATGTAATCAACCAGTGGCAAAGGGTCAGTATAATGGGGATGAATGGGGATATCGGTGATTTCAGAAATGAGTGGAATGGTGACAAAGATGTCACCATATGGCATATGAACTGTGAATTGTTGAGTGTTACGATTAACAGATGCATGGTCTAATGAGTTGTAAAATGTGTTGACCAAATCAGGGCAATAGTAAGCATCATTGTTGGTGTTATCGTAAACTAAGGGATACCAATTCCACGCATGCATTCGATCTAAAAATATATGCCCAAATCCCCCTTGATCATTCAAAAGTAAAGAGAAATCCCTCTCCACAAACAAGCTAGGGGCCATAAATAACAGTAAAAATTTAGAGCAAAGGAACCAAGGGACAAGAGATCAAACCACCCCCGGATAACGTGGGGGGAAATCGAAGGATCAGTGCACAGAGGGCACCAGAGACGGCTGCAGGAAAAATGGGTCGTTATCTGTCTCCAGGGAAAGAAGTGAAGCAATCTGAACTTTTCCGGCGCGCCTGAGATGTCAGAAATGCGGCGGTGCGGCGGCAGGGCGCGGCGGCTTCAGGAAAATTAGGCAGCAGAATTCTTGTGGAGGTCGACAGTGGAAGGAAAGTTTCAGATCTGAAGGGAAGTTGCCGTTTGGGGGAGGAAGATGGATGAAAAATAGTATTTATAAGGGGGAAAAAATGGTTTCTAAATTTAACCCTAGGTCAAAGGAGTATTTACTAACCTAGGTCAAAGGATTTTGAATTTGAAAAGAATCCTAAGGAAAGAGAAATTCTTAGGAATGTGAAACTCAAATAAGCACAAAAATCCTTAAAAAAAAAAATTTGTATGTACAAAAAGTGTAAAAGAAAAGTATTTACAAATGTGGACCCCAAAATGATATTCAGGAAAGTATGCGGGAAATATACAGATGAAGGTGTCACAAATAAACTGGGTCACAAAGACCCAATTCGTGAACTTCGTGTGACATATCTTCCGTGGTAAAAAATGGCTTGAGACGTTGACCGTTCACAGTGAATTTGTTGCCATTAGTTGGGTCAAGAATCACGATTGCTCCGTGGGAAAAAACATTTTGAACAATAAAAGCCCCGACCACCTGGTTCGCAGTTTACCAGGGAAAAGGTGGAGTCGAGAATTATACAACAGAACCTTTTGTCCGACAACAAAAATCTTCCTGTGAATGGATTTGTCGTGAAAAAGCTTGGTTCTGTGCTTCGTGATCCGAGCGTTATCGTATACCTCGTTTCGTAACTCTTCAAGCTCGGATAGCTGCAGCTTCCTTAGAACACCGGCTTTATCCAAATCTAGATTCAGCTGCTTTAAAGCCCACATTGCACGGTGTTCTAACTCAACGGGCAAGTGACAAGGTTTGCCAAATACAACTCGGTATGGGGACATGCCGAGGACAGTCTTGTAAGCGGTCCTGTATGCCCATAAGGCATCAGTCAGTTTGATGGACCAATCCTTACGATTCTGTCCTACAGTCTTCTCCAGAATGAGTTTTATCTGTCTGTTTGTTACCTCAACTTGCCCATTGGTTTGAGGATGATAAGCCGTGGATAATTTGTGAGTGATAGAATACTTGCGCATCAAGGCTTCAAAAGCCCTATTGCAAAAATGACTCCCATTATCGCTTATTATCGCACGGGGGGCTCCGAAGCGAGAGATGATGTATTCTCTTAAAAACTTAATGACAACTTGGTTGTCATTTGTCCGTGTAGGAATCGCTTCAGCCCATTTGGAAACATAATCTACGGCTACCAAAATATATTGGTTACTGTAAGACAGAGGAAAGGGTCCCATGAAATCGATGCCCCAGAGATCGAAAATTTTGACTTCCAAGATGGGTGTGAGGGGCATCATGTCTCTCTGTGTGATACGACCCGTCATCTGACACTTATCACAAAGCTTGCAAAAATTGTGTGCGTCTTTAAAAAGAGTGGGCCAATAGAATCCACTCTGAAGCACTTTTTCCGCTGTTTTCCGTGGACCAAAATGTCCACCGCAAGCTAACTTGTGACAAAATGTCAAAACGCTCTGATGTTCATCCTCAGGAAGGCATCTACGTATGATTTGGTCAGGACAGTACTTGAATAAATACGGTTCATCCCAGAAGAAGAATCGCATTTGTCTCAGAAAACGGTGTTTTTCTTGTCCTGACCAATGGGAAGGAATTTGCCTGGTAGCAAGGTAGTTCACTATATCGGCATACCAGGGCTCTCCACGTATCTCCAAAATATGCTCGTCAGGAAAATCTTCATTAATTGGTATTTTCTCATGAGGTGCATTCGGGATTCTTGACAAGTGATCCGCAACCACGTTCTCAATGCCCTTTTTATCTTTGATCTCCAAGTCAAACTCTTGCAAAAGAAGGATCCATCGAATCAATCTTGCCTTAGCGTCCTTCTTTTGCATCAAGTACCTCAGGGCGGAGTGATCAGTAAAAATTATGGTCCTGGACCCTAGCAGATATTGTCGAAATTTCTCCAACGCAAATACAACTGCTAAAAATTCCTTTTCAGTAGTCGTGTAATTGAGTTGGGCATCGTTTAGCGTTCTGCTAGCATAATAGATTACGTGCTGCCTATTATCAATACGCTGTCCTAAAACAGCGCCTATAGCAAAATCTGAGGCGTCGCACATAATCTCAAATGGTTTGGTCCAGTCTGGTGCAGATATTATCGGCGCAGAGACAAGTCTATTCTTAAGCTCTTTCCACGATTTTCGACATTCTTCATCAAAGATGAAGGGTACATCCTTCCCTAAGAGATTTGTCAAAGGTCTCGCAATGTTGCTAAACCCTTGAATGAATCTCCTATAGAAACCAGCGTGCCCTAAGAAAGATCTAATGTCCTTTAAACATTGTGTGGTTCAGTGAGCTTTGTAATAACCTCCACCTTAGACTTGTCTACCTCGATTCCTATTCTTGATATCTTGTGCCCAAGTACAATTCCGTGCTTGACCATGAAATGACACTTTTCCCAATTAAGTGTCAAATTCTTTTCCGTGCATCGTTGTAAAACCAGCTTCAGATGGTACAAGCATTGCTCAAATGTATCCCCATAGATTGAAAAGTCATCCATAAAAATTTCCAAAAATTTCTCCACCATGTCCGAGAACAGGCTCAACATGCAACGTTGAAACGTTGCTGGAGCATTGCAAAGGCCGAAGGGCATCCTACGGTATGCAAATGTTCCAAACGGACAGGTGAAGGTTGTCTTATCTTGGTCCTCGGGAGCAATTGGGATCTGATTATATCCTGAATATCCATCCAGGAAACAATAATACTCATGTCCCGCCAATCTTTCCAGCATCTGATCAATGAATGGAAGAGGAAAATGATCTTTACGTGTGGCGGTGTTCAATTTCCTATAATCAATACAAACTCGAATCTTCGTTGGAAGACGTATTTGTATCAATTCTTTATTCTCATTCTCCACCACCGTAAATCCAGCTTTCTTAGGCACAGCATGAACTGGACTTACCCATTGACTATCAGATATGGGATAGATAATCCCATTGTCCAATAGTTTCAAAATCTCAGATCTAACAGCTTCTTGCATAATGGGGTTAAGTCTCCGCTGTGGGTCTCTTTTCGGCTTAGCATCTTCCGTCAGATGAATTCTATGTTGAACAATGGTAGGACTAATCCCTTTGATATCAGCCATGGTCCAACCAATGGCCTCTCTATTTTCCCTTAACACAGTCAGAAGGTCCTCTTCTTGTTGCTCAGTAAGATTTGATGCAATGATTACCGGAAAAGATTCCTCCTCATCCAAGTACTTGTACTTGAGATGATTGGGAAGAGTTTTAAGCTCAGAAGAAGGAACAGGATCTATAACAGGTTGCTCATGGTGCAAGGGAAGAATAGGTGTGGAATTAGTAGTCCTTTCAACAGTTGATCCAACAATCTGATCAAGAGTTAAGTCATCCGACTCCAACTCAAACTCTTCTTCAGACTCATACTCAATTTCCTCCACATGTTCACTGGTCAATCCTTCTATCAAGTTAACATCAAAAGAGTCATTCTCCACATCCCTTGGCTGCTTCCCCAGATGGAAGACATTCACCTCCTTCGTCATATCTCCGAACGTCAGCCGCATCGATCCATTTCGGCAGTTAATGATCGCATTCGCGGTGGCTAAGAAAGGACGTCCTAGAATGACAGGTGTTTGCGCTCTGTGATTATGTACGGGTTGTGTTTCAAGAACAACAAAGTCAACGGGGTAAATGAATTCCCCCACCCATATTAAAACATCCGTAATTTCCCCCTTGGGAATCTTAACAGAGCGGTCAGCCAATTGAATAGTCATCTGGGTTGGACGAAGGTTGCCTAACCCTAACTGCTGGTACACGGAAAAGGGAAGAAGATTGATGCTTGCGCCCAAGTCTAGCAAAGCCCTATTTACAGTGGTCTGCCCTATGATACAAGAAATGGTTGGGCTCCCTGGATCTTTGTACTTCACAGGGATTGGACCATTAAGCAATTCACTTAGGTTGGAAGCCAAGAAGACTTTCTTAGGGACATTTGCTTTTCTCTTTTTAGTACACATCTCTTTCAGAAATTTGGCGTATGATGGGACCTGTTGAATAGCATCTAAGAGAGGGACATTGATTTGTACTTGGTTAAATATCTCTCTTATCTTCTCCATGTGAGCATTATTCTTATGATTTGTAAGCCTATTTGGGAATGGGACAACAGGCTTATAAGTTTGCTCATCAATTTTCCCTTTTCCTTTTGACTGAGAAGTGGATGGTTGTGAACTTGATGAAGGACTATCTTGCACAGGTTGAACTGGAACAGAAGGTGATGGTTTTGACACAGGTTTTGGAGACTGATTTGAGACCTTGTTGTCTACTTGTTTTCCAGACCTAAGGATTTGAATGGCTTGGCATTGGCTGGGTCCCAAGTCTTCAACTTCATGCAGAGGAAAATGAGCTTTGGGATTAGGCACAGGTTGGCTAGGCAGCATTCCTTTTTGCCTTTCAGTTAGGGAATTAGCCAACTGTCCTATTTGGATTTGTAATTTATTCATATCCTGCTGCTGATTGTTCATCATTGCAGCTTGGGTCTTAGACAAGGTTTCAATCATTTTCTCCAATTCGGAAAGTTTCTTATCTGAAGGATTGGGTGGTTGATGCTGTTGTTGTTGTTGATACTGGGGTTGAAAATTAGCTTGATATGGCACAGAATTTTGATATGGTTGGAATCTGGGTGGACTCTGATATGAATTGAAATTTGGTGGGTTTTGGTGGTAAGTCGGTGGATGAGACTGAGCAGGGTATTGTTGATGTGGAAATGGTTGTCTCGGCTGCTCAGGGCCAGACTGACTCCAAGAAAAGTTCGGATGGTTTCGCCATCCCGGATTATAGGTTTTGGAGTAAGGATTGTAAGTGGGTCTGGTGTACATGGCATTCGTATTCTCCTGAAAATTTTGAGAGTAATACACTGGACACTCTTCCAACACATGATTCAAATCATGGCAGTAAGTACAACCCGGGTGGATTATAGGTGCAGGGCTAGCCATAGGTGATGGGCTAGCTACTGATGATGGGTTGACTTGACTAACAACAGAATTTTCCCTGGATTCTAGCAATTCAATCCTCTTCATCAACTGAGTTATCTTAGCTTCTGCAGCTATCAAGGATCCTATAGAATGTAAACCAGTTCTGAAAGTTGTGGGTGTGGGTTTCTCAGGACATGACTCCCACTGGATTGTCTTTTCAGCTAAAGCCTCAAAAAGATCCCAACCCTGATCTTCATCCTTCTTTAAGAATTCTCCTTGACACATGGTTTCAAGGAGAGTCTTAGTCTGATAATCAAGCCCATCATATAAAATCTGGCACTGGCGCCATTTTTCTATACCGTGATGGGGACACAGGGCTACTAGGTCTTTGAAGCGCTCAAAATACTTCCAAAACAGTTCATTTACTTCTTGTTTGAATTGCATTATATTCTTCCTCATAATGGCTGTCTTATGAATAGGATAGAACTTTTTAAGAAAGACCTTAACGAAATCATCCCCGGCAACGGCGCCAAAAATTTGATTGATAAAAACAAGGTATATGAAGTTCTTGCACAAGAATTAGGTAGAAAAGATAAGGTTTAGAGTTAACCTTTGGTTCTTGTTCACTTCAAATATGTATTTGATATACCTTGTCCAATCTTCGCTATAGCATATAGCTATACCGAGTCGAACCACAAGGAGAGCTAGCGTTAGAAGCGTTACGATATGAGTGAGAAAAGGAAACGAGATTTTTTCTTTGTTAATTACACAAGTGCAAGAAATGTAGAAGAGATGGTGGATTGGTGCATTGTGGAAAAGAAATTAAAAGAATGAAGTGTGTTGTAAGGAAAAGAATGCTAAAAGAAAGTGTTGTAAAAACTTTTGATAAGAAGATGCATGGCTAGCCTAACTTCACCTCATTGCTAACTTACTAACTCTATGTTGATTGCAAGATCGCCTCATATTGAATCATAGGCAATTTAAAGATAACTTGCATGTTCAAGTGTTGTTTCCCTTTTGAAGACTAGTGTTCCTTTGTTGTTAACTTGAAGCCTCATCTTGAATCATAGGCTCTCTCAATAGATGTTCATTGAGGAACTCTAGGATTAGTACTCAATTAGTGCTAAGTTTAGAAGAATCAAAACTCTTTTGAACATTCAAAGCTTAACTACAAAGTTAGCTTGAAGTAAATGAGTTGATCTTGTTATACAAGTAACACATCCTTGGTGATCCATCCTTATGTTCCATCAAAGGCTCTTGTTCTTGACAAGGCTCTTATTAGAGGCACACATAATTCATGTGGAGTTCTAACAAGCCATTACCAAAGAAAACAACTATACTTTCTTGGAATTCACAAGAAACTAGAATTATGCAAGAATTGAAATAGACAATCACCAAAAGAGATAGTAGTAGCTAGGTGAGTCTTAGCTAGCCATGAAACAAGAACTTAGCCCTCCATTAAACTAATAACAAAGCTACAATTCTTCATAGAAAGCAAAGATCTAAAGCAATTCAACTAAAACTAGAATCAAATGCAAGGAATTAAAGCAAATGAAAGAAAAGCATACTCAAGTCTTGCAAAGAAATGATGAAAGCTCCATTGATTAATCCTTGACACAAGAGTGTCACTCCCTTGGTACAAGCTCTCAAACTGAACTCTCTCTCTCTCTTTGTCTAGAACTCAAGGAGGAAGGAGATGAAGTCTAAAAAAAACTAGAAGAAAATTACAACAATTCCCTATTTTCTTCTCTCTCTTCACTGGATCTCGCACAGACCCTTGGCCACCTATTTATAGGCATTTCTGAGAAGCCTCTAGATCCCTGGCCGTTGCCACAAAATCCGGGCTCAACGGCCCAGATATTGCCGCGCCCGGGCGGCAAGGCGCGGCCCTGCTAAGTCAGTTGCGCAACAACTTTCTGTTGGAGATTGGTTACGAGGTTGTTAGCCACGTGGCCTTCTGGATTCTTTAGTTGGCGCGCGGATCTCTCTGGATTCGGATTTCAAATCTTTGGCTCTTTTGATTTAATCCCTTTAATTATTGCTAATTAAAGTGATTAATGGGCTTTGTCTCCTTTAGAGTGTGTACCTGCAAATATGTAGAGAAGATGAGTAAAAATCATATTTTTATTAACTAAATGCATAGGAATTATGAGGTAAAATATGCAATATTGAGTTACAATCACACCCCCACACTTATTCTTTTGCTCGTCCCGAGCAAAACAAAGAAAAGAAAAACTATACTACAAATTTTATTACACCACTTTCGCAGGTGACGCGATTGCACTGAGCGTGTGCAACAACCGTTAAACCTCTAGGTTACCCTAGAGGAGGAGTGTTGTCTCCTGAGGGTTTTCAGCGGATTACACCCACAAAATCCATAAAGAAAGAAGACAAATGTTAGTATTTTGAAAACACATTTTGAAAGAGAGACAAGTTTTCGAACTATTTTTGCAAAAATATAAATGATCTTAGGTCATAAGTCCACCTATAATCATTCTTTCTTAAACTTAGTCTCTATGTAAGATCTTATCTTCAATTAAGGTAAGAGTTCAAAATTGGATTGAATACTTTATCTTTCATAAAACCTAGATAATATGCACACCGTGATAGTGAAGATTTCTGGGATTTCAACTCTAACCATCAAGCCATTTATTTATATATATTTATTATTTTTTTCTTTTTCTTATTCTTCCCTTAGTTTAGGCTTTCTAGTTCACCCTTGTAACGAGCCTATAACCGATGACTCCCAAACCAGTCGGTCTTAGGGCACCAGATGAGAAAATATCCCTCGGGTTTAAGGACTCGAGTGAAAAAGGCAACAAAACTAAAGGGGATTATTTATTTCCTTTACCACCGTTAGGCGTGAATAATCATGCTTCTTGAGGCACGATTGTCCACCATCGGCGTGGATTCGTCTCGCGTGTTGATCTAATTACTTTCTCATTTGAAGAATGGGAGGTTTAACCATCGGAGAAGAGAAGACCATCCAACTTGCAAGATGAAATAAAGCAATCACCCATGAGTTAGTGAAGATGGCAAGGCTAGTGGTTAGCTAGTACATGGAGAAAGAATTAGCTACAAGCCATGAGAAAAGTAAAACAAAGCATGAATAAAATTGCAAGGAATTAAAGAAAGCAAGTAAAGAAAGCAAGTAAACTAGAACCAAGCTCAAGTAGAGGAAGGAGAATGGATCAATCCTTGTTGCTTCAAGTTGTCACACTTGATTACACAAGCTCTCTCTCTCACAATCTCTCTCTTTTGCAATGAATTCTAGGGAAAGAGAAGAGGGATCTAAAGAACTAAACCTAGAGAAAAAACTAAACAAAATTACAACAACTAATGATTTTCCTCTCTTCTCTGTTCAGTTCAGCTCGCAGGTCCAAGGTCACATATTTATAGCCCCAGGTGAAGGATCTAGAAGATATTCTGTTGGCGCAAAATTCGGGCTCCAACAGACTCAGGATTGTCGCGGGGGCGCGGCATGGGCGCGGCACAACTGAAGCCGTTGGCTAACAGATTTCTGGTGTGAAGTTGTTACGAGGTTGTTAGCCACGTGGCCTTCTAGAACCTTGGGTTGTTGCGCGGATCTCTCTGGATTCTGGGCTTTAACTTGATCTTGGATTTAATCACTTTAATTAGTGCTAATTAAAGTAATTAATGGCTTTCTCTCCTTTAGAGTGTGTACCTGCAAATATGTAGAGAAGATGAGTAAAAATCATATTTTTATTAACTAAATGCATAGGAATTAGAGGTAAAATATGCAATATTGAGTTACAATCAGGCTGCCTACAGTCGACCAACTGGTTAACTGAACCTAGGCTCGGTCGACCGAGCGGTCGATCGATGTGCACAGGACGTGCACAAGTCCTTGGGCCTAGGGCCGGTCAACCGCACGGTCGACCGATCCAAAGAGCTTGCTCTCTGGATCTGGCCTCGGTCGACCAACCAGAGAGTTTGCTATCTAGTTCTGGCCTCGGTCGACCGGGCGGTCCACCGACAGGCAAGCTACCTTGGGGCGGTCGACCCAGCGGTCGACGGGTAATCCCAACAGTCAGAAATTTGACCGTTGGCCAATCGACCGGGCGGTCAACCGACCGGCCATTCTGGCTTGGTTCTAGACCCCAACGACTATATTTTTTAGACCCTATAAATATGGGTTCTTTTGGCCTGTTTTCAATAAGATTTCTAAGAGCAAAAATTCTCATCTTTACTAATGTTTTTCAGCAAGTTTTAAAAGATGTTTTTAAGCCAAAATTCTTATTTCTTATTTGTTTCAAAGTTTTTAAAAAATCAAAGAAAATAAAGTTTTGAGAAATCAAGTTTAGAGTTTTTAATTATTCATTTATAAGAGTTTTTCCCAAGAGATTTTCTCTGTGCTTTCTGTTAAAACCTTTGTTTTTCTCACATACTTGAGATATCATCTCAAATCTATCTTTATGATCTTTGTGTTATGAGAAAAATAGTTTGTAGTCTTTTGAGATCACCAAGATTGTGTTTTTATTATTAGATTACTAAGCTTTATTGCATCTTTGCCTTATGCTTCCTCTTGTGTAGAGGTGATTGTTGCACCCTCTTGTGTAGTGGTTTGAGAGTTGGAGTTGTGTACTCCAAGTTTGTCTTTGTAATTCCTCGGTGGAAATCCCTTGTAGAAGATCCTTAGTGGATAGTTGAAAATCCTTCTATGTGAAGACGGGGACGTAGAACAGTGGCTCGAATCTCTAAACATATCCTCGTGTTTGTGTTTGGATCTTTCTCTCTAACTCTTAACTCCTTTATATCTTGCATTGTTATTAATTGCTCATACATATACATGCTTGGTATTATTTGTCCACACTGGTGTTTAATCAAGAGAGCTAAAGTAGCACCTCAACTCTTAATCTAGAGGAATCTAGAGGACTATTCTAGAGGCCTTCATAGGGAATTCGAACACACTCTTTATTAAACATAATATGTTAGCAATTAAGTATTAAATTCCGCATCTTTTGTCCTAAATTAGTTTGTACACCATTCACCCTCCTGTGCGACCTCCAAACTAACCAACAATCAATCGTTTACTGAGGGTTTTGCCTCCACCTCATCGCAAGAACTGTCTACCAGATCCCACTCTTCTCAATAGTAAGAAAATTAGTTGTTTCAGATGCTCTGCGAGATGAAGATACAGATTAAGGAACAACAACTGCAGTCATATCGCGAGAAGGAGCAGAAGATGCTTGAATGTGACAACATCCTCGGCAAAAATGAAAGACTGAAGCTGCTCAACCTGCAACTCTAGACTCAATAGTCGCTTTTGAGAACAACTCCATGCACACAAAAGGCAACACCGAGGGCGGGAGGGCCCCAAATCTCCATGCCCTCAACAAGCTAATTCAGAAGCAAATTATGGAGGCGAAGCTGCCTCAACACCTGATCCCGATCACCCGCCTCCATGACTCCTTGCTTTATGATTAGTCTCTAAAACTGCAAATTTCATACCACATCTTCATATTTATTTAATATTAAATTCTACTAATAATACCTCTCTTGTATGTTTCTAGGTCCATGGTGTGCAATGAAGAAGAAGACCCTAAATCACCATTTAATGAGTGATTAAAGGCTATAATATAGCCATTGACCTTTGAGAGCAATTTTGTCAAAACCAGGGGCCCATAATCAGAAACCGGGACCTGCAGCCGACAGGGGACAGAGCGACAGCGCGCAGGGCGCCGTTCTAGAAGAGCCGCGAAAACGCGGCCTGGACGCATTTCTGCGGCCGTACGCGGCCACGCTCGTGCTTTGGGCCAGGGGTTGTCCCATGGCCCCCTTCCCCCTGGTGCCTATAAATACCCCCTGGGTTCTGAAAAGAAAAAAATACAGAGAGTAGTGTTGTTTCTCCTTGTTGTAGTTTAGGATGGTTTAGTTTAGGTTAGTCTTTCTTTTTCCTCTTTGTATTTTCTATTTCTTTTAGATCTTGAGGAGAGAGAGTGTTACATGGTTGGAAAGTAAGCGTGCTTGTAATAGAAGGTGACAAGCTATGAAAGGTTCTTTCTTTACCTCTCTTTGTTTTCTTCTCTCTAACTCCTTTTACATGTGTAGCTTATTTTCTCTTATAGCAACTAACTACTAGCCACTAATTTGCTAACTTCTTATTTGATAATCCACATGATTCTAATAGCCTCTACTTGGCCTTGCTCTTGCAAGAGCCATTGATGGCTAATGATGATGGATTCTAACATTCTAATATGCTAACTCTCTAGCAAGCTAACATTACTTTACTCCATGCTTACTATTGTCTAGTTTTGATGGTTTAAGTGTAGCGTACTCTTGTTTTGTTGAGTTTGGATGTGATAAGTTAACATATGGGTCATGTTTTGAAAAGCTCTTGAACCAAGGACTAGTGATGGCCAATGATACATGTGAAGTAACTATCACTAACAGATTAGCATGTGAGTGGAGCCATTAGTAGTTAGTAGCATAAGTTTTCTTTCTTTTTCACTTTATTTTAGAAATATATCCAAAAATCACAAAAACCATTCTTCTATGTTTCCCACTTCTTTTTTTCACCGTACTTCTCTTTTCATTCTTTATTTTCTTTCTTTTCATTCATTCAAACATAGAAGAACTGTTAACACACAGGTGAACATTCCGGTAAAGCTTCTATCGCCTCCCATCCTTATGGATTCGACTCGTTTTAGCCTCTATGCTATAACAGAAGTATCAAGGAAGCCAAAGCGCACACACTTTATATATCAATTTCAAAACGTACACTTTTTGTGCGCAGTTTTCTTCCAATCAAATTTTGGTGTCATTGTCAGGGATGGGAACGGTTTGATTTCACATTTTTGTTAACTTTTCTTGTTTGTTTTTTGGTGTGCAGGTCAAAATTTTTAGCATTGCAGGAGTCCGCACTTGCTCTTGTGTGGTTGGGTAAGTTCTTATATATTATTATATTCAGTTGCTAATATTTGTTACCTATGCACTATAATAACTTAAGAACTAAAATATGAAAATTGGATGCGTTAAAACAGTTTAGACATTTGCATCTAGGGACGTGTCAATTTTCATTCCAATATACTATATTTTGTTCTTGTATTGTGTCTTGACGAAGGTGTACATATTGCATTACATATAGTTAGGACAAACACTTTAGTGATTTACTCGCTTTTTTATATTCATTCTTATCTATATTGTACATTTGAATGAATTGAACTTAAGGGCAATACCCAAGGCAACATAAGGTGGGGAAGTTATTACCCTCCCTTAGCCTAAAAATCACCTCCCCACTCACGAAACCCAAGCCTTAATAAAAATTTGCTACACGTTATCCCCTAGGGACATCTCGGACTCATTTAGGAGATTGACCTAAGGGAAAGTTGTTAGAAGTTGACTCTTGTCAAATTGGCGTTTAAGGTTGGAGATTGAGAGGCAAAACCTCGAAGAGTAGTGGTTTGGCATAATTAGGCTCATTGCCCCAGCATGGATACCTCCCACTGATCTTGCCCCCACCTGGCCGATTAACTCATGGCAGATTCTGACAATATACCCCCTGCGGACAGTCTAGCCCGTTAGGAGTTATCTAGGTCTAAGTCAACCTTAGTATAGGCTTATTTTCTTTTTCTTTTTCTTTATTTGTTTATTTGTTTGTTTGTTTATTTTTCTTTTTTTTTTGTAAATTATGAAATAGATTTTAACAACAACAATTCTTTCAATCATAATATGAATCCATATTTTACCCCGACCTCATTGGACTCGAATAACTCCGACCCGGCTATGTTCAATATGAACTAAGCATATATGCCGAGTTGGGATTATCCGACTCAATATGACCTATATCCCCAATTATATGACTATAGTTTTCAAAATAACTTCCACTCTTCATAGAGTTCATAGGGATTCACTTTTCCGAGTCAAATTTTCAACCACATTTCCACAATTTTCACAATTTTCATTCCCCGATTATGCTTCATATCCTTTTTTTTTTGAACCACCTATTGATAAAAAATCATCATTGCAAAGGACTATGGAAGAAGCGATAGAGGCCCAAAACAATTTGAATACAATATGGCCTCATCATGTCCACAAAATTTTCAAAATTCATATAGCTCTTTTCCAGAACCAATCGAAGAAAAATCATTGTGGGAAAAATTATGGAATTTGTGCAAGAGACCAAGTGAATAATACAAAATATGAATAAGTTCCCATGTCCATCAGATGTTCATATGACTCAAGAATCTTATCATTTTGAAATCCAGCTTCAATTTCAGCATACCCACTTGAACTTGACCAACATTCAATTCCTGATACTTTGGCAAGTTATCCATTTCCTGAAATTGTACTTGAAGATGAATGTAAACCTGAGCTTCAAGTTAGCGATTCGAGTCCAATCCTTGAATCAATATTGACTCTAGTAGTGTTATCTGAACTAAGTGACTTTCTTGAGCCAGTTTTGATTCCCATACTTCCTGAACTTGAATCAATCATTTCACTCATACACATTCTTTCCATAGACAAAAATCAAGATTCAATTTCATTACATCCATTTGAACTTGCCCAAAATTTTGAGAACCACCTTGACATTTTGGCAAGTTATTCTTTTCCCGAAATTGAATTTGAGCTTGAAAGTGATCCTAAATCTCAAGTTGTAATTCCATTTCACTGTTTGATTTAATAATGACTCCGGTATCTTTACCAGATTTTTTCTCTATTCTGGTGTCAACATTGAATCCTGTACCCGTACACCGTGAAATTGAATCACCAATATCTTATGATCATACTTCATTGATGGGGAAAGTATGTGAACATCAATTCTTTGGTTTAGGCCCTATTATTGAACCAATTTTGACTCTCCGTTTTGAATCTCGACTTGATCTGAGTCAATTTTCCAAGTCGATATCAGTTTTTGTTCTGATTCTATTTGAGTCCAAATCAATCATCTTTCAAAATCACACTTCATTGTTGGACGAGACTGTCAAAGAAAATGACTTAGTAATTATTTTTGAAAATTGGAAATTAGATTGGGATAAACTTTTAAATAAGACCATTGACTCAATCATTTTTTTATTAGGTCATATTAGAGGGGTCACTGGTGGGTTTCTGCAAGATCCACGATATCTTGATTAGGTAGCAATGCTTAGCCCAATCAGACCACCACTGGAACCACCACCATGAGGTAATTTTTCTTCCCTCTCCATTTGTTTCATGTATATACACATTCACGAAATTTTTAAAATTTTCTTGTGTATAAAAACTCTTTTCTATTTTTTTACAAAAATTTTTACATAAGGGAAATAATTTTGAATTATTTTTAAGAAAATTAAGATTATCTTAAGAATAAGGAAGACCTAAAATTATGAATTTTTAAATGAAGTCAAAATAATAGATCTTGTTTAAATTTTAGGAAAAGAAAGTAAGATTAGAAAGATAATTGATCTTGAATTTTTTTCCTTAGATTTATGTATTTCACATTTACACAACTTTTAGGATTGAAACAAAGAATGAAAATGCCATAAAAAATATATATTAAAAAAATGATGATAATAAAAATCACTTATTGAAGTAGGGTAATTAGGCCTCAAGAATCATGAGTATTCATACCTAAAATGGTGGACAAAAATAAAATAATTCCCTTTAATTTTGTAACTTTGTTTACTCGAGTCCTCAAGTCTAAAAGATGTTTTCTCATCTGGTGCCCTAAGATCATCTGATTTGGTAATCACCGACTAAAGGCTCACTACCGGATAAATAAGAAAGCCTAAAAAAACAAAGGGAAGAAAAAAAGAAAAAAAAGAAAAGAAAAATAAATAAATATACACAAATCAATGGCAAGAAAGTTTGAGTCAATATCCCAAAAATCTTCACAATTCACAAAGTGCATATTTTTCTAAGACTTCTATGAAAGACCAGAGAATCAATTCAATTTTAAATTCTTACATTTAATTTATAGCAAGATTTTGCATTTCGACTTAGTTTAAGAAAGAATAATTTTTGGTTCACCTATGACCTTGCATCACTTATATTTTCGCAAAATACATCATCACTTTTTCTATTTCAAAATATGTTTTCAAAATACTGACATTTGATTTCTTTTGTTATGGATTTTGTGGGTGTAATCCGCTGAAAACCCTCAGGAGACAAAACTCCTCCTCTAGGGAACCTAGATGTTTAATGACTTGTTGCACATGCTCGTGCAATCGCGTCACCTGCGAAAGTGGTGTAATAATTTTCTTAGTTTTTTGTTTCGCTCGGGACGAGCAAAAGATAAGTATGGGGGTGTGATTAGTCTCTAAAACTGCATATTTCATACTACATCTTCATATTTATTTAATATTAAATTCTGCTAAAAATACCTCTCTTATATGTTTCAGGTTTATGGTGTACAATGAAGAAGAAGACCCTAAATCACCATTTAATGGGTGATTAAAGGCCTAAAATATAGCCATTGATCTTGGATAACAGTTTTGTCAAAACCAGGGGCCCAAAACTAGAAACCGGGACCTGCAGCCGACAGGGGACTGATACTACCTAGCCCGTGGCTCTAGAAAGTAGCGAAAACGCGGCCTGGGCCGCGTTTCCACACCCATACAGGCGCGGCTGCGCCTATGCTTTGGGCCAGGGGTTGTCCCCCTGGCGCCCTTTCCCTTGGTGCCTATAAATACCCCTAGATTCTGAAAAGGAAAAAAATACAGAGAGTAGTGTAGTTTCTCCTTATTGTAGTTTAAGATAGTTTAGTTTAAATTAGTTTTTCTTCTTCCTCTTTATATTTTCTATTTCTTTTAGATCTTGTAATAGGAGAGAGAGTGGTACATTATTGGAAAGTAAGAGTGCTTGTAATAGAAGGTGACAAGTTATGAAAGCTTCTCTCTTTACCGCTCTTTATTTTCTTCTCTCTAACTCCTTTTACATGTGTAGCTAATTTTCTCTCATGGCAACTAACTACTAACCACTAACCACTAACTTGCTAACTTCTTATTTGGTAAACCACATGAATCTAATAGGCTCTACTTGGCATTGCTCTTGCAAGAGCCATTGATGGCTCATGATGATGGATTCTAACATTCTAATATCCTAACTCTCTAACAAGCTAACATTACTTTACTCCATACTTACTCTATTTAGTTTTGATGGTTTAAATGTAGCTTGCTCTTGTTTTGTTGAGTTTGGATGTGATGAGTTAACATATGGGTCATGCTTTGAAAAGCTCTTGAACTAAGGACTAGTAATTGCCAGTGATACATGTGAAGCTACTATCACTAAGAGGTTAGCATGTTAGTGGAGCCATTAGTAGTTATTAGCCATAAGTTTTCTTTCTTTTTCACTTTGTTTTAGAAATTATCCAAAAATCACAAAAACCATTTCTTCTATGTTTCCCACTTCTTTGTTTTCACTGTGCTTCTCTTTTTATTCTTTATTTCTTTTCTTTTCATTTTTTCAAACATAGAAGAATCGTTAACACACATGTGAACATTCTAGTAAAGCTTCTATCGCCTCTTGTCCTTGTAGATTCAACTTATTTTAGCCTCTATGCTATAACAGAAGTATCAAGGAAGCCAAAGCACATACACTTTAAATATCAATTTTAAAATATACACTTTTTGTGTGCGATTTTCTCCCGATCACTTTACAAGGACATCCAAGATTGTAAGCTTCCGAGATAGTTGTCAACTCTCACCTTCGATAGCTACACCGAAGCGAGTGATCTAATTTAACACATCCGACATTTTCTTGACAAAATGATGCTCTACTCCTGCAATGACCCGATAATGTGCCTTACCTTTTCTTCAAGTCTGAAGGGCATGGTGTTGAAGTGGTTCTACTCCCTACTACCTCTCTCTCTCCATAACTTCCTGTAGGTCTCCAAGGTTTTCCTCACATAATACATCACTCGCCAAGAAGTCAAGAGAAGTAGTCATCACCTCCTCTCCGTCAAAATGAGGCCGGGAGGCAGTCTCAAATCTTACATCAACCTCTTTCAAACAGCTCACCATATCTCCAATTATGGTAAGGAGGTAGAGACACTCGCATTCATTAACGAGCTACAGGTTACACACCCTCTATATAAGCATCTTTTGAAGCACAACGTTGACCGCACACATATTTTGCATTCTTTTCATTACACTCCTACATTTATCATGTAAAAATTTGCTAAATTTCTTGTCTTAAATGTCTATTTTGCAGAAGATATTCATGGAGAGAAAGAGGATTAAACTAAATAAATACCATTTAAAATCAGTTTTAACTGAATCTATTTGGTTAGCTGAGAATAATTAAAGATCTAGTCAGTTTAAAATCAGATTTTGGTGAATTAATTTGATTAACTTAAAGATCTATGAGGATATCACCACATCCAGAACAAATGAAGGATTGGGGCAATATTCAACTAAAGATAACATCAAATACAGAGTCTAAATTCAAATCCAAAGGGATAAATGGATAGAGAGAGATCAATGGATGAGATAAAGTAATTTAAACTCGAATTCAGACTGGATACAGTTTAGTATTTGAATCATAACTTTCTCTTCTGAAACTCAAATCTGATGACTCAAATCTAGAAAGAAGACTTAAAAGGGCTACAATTCTTACATTGATGACTGTTTTTAATTCTATCATTTGGTAAGTTATATTCAGTAATCAACACGCTAATAAGCTACAGATCAGAATTGAATATCCACATCAAATCAAGTTTGGAGATAAGGGGAGGATTCAAATTCAGAAATAGTCAGCTCCCCTTATCTTTTGACTTATTTCCTTATCCATTTCTATCCTATAAATATCACACACATCAGAGGCAAAGGAGCGACTAAACAGAGATAGATTTTAGGCTAATTTTTCATTCTTTTTAGTGTAGGTTTTTATTTTTTATTTTATGTAATTTTTATTTCTTTGTAAGCATAAGTTAGACTGAGATTTATATAAGCAAGAGAGAGACTTTTGTTGAGAGTGACACCGATGTAACCTCCTCCTTTCTTTTATCGTTTCTACAAGCAATCAAAGGTAACATCTTTATGCTTTTTTTTATTTTTATGTTCTTCTTTATTACTACTTTTCCTCTTTTGTTTTAATGAATATCCAAGTGAATCCAAAAGCATCAGTATAGCCATGTTTGTGTGAGTGCCACCGATATTTCATGATGACGTTCTCCTCCTCAAGATTCTATATCATTTCATTCTTATTCGTCTTGATGATGTAATGCGAATGGGGACTGAGCTCGATCTTATGGGTTATGTGTTGATTACCTCCGAAGCAAGGTAAAACATGCAAGAGTTTCAAATAAGTCATCAACCAGAGTAGGTAAGTAATTCTTTTAGCTTTTCTTTCTTTTCTTTTAACTTTTAGTTTAGATCACCAGCATCACAATCTCCCAACTCTATTTCACTCTTTTCAATATCTTTGTACAAATTCATTTTCTATTTTCTCTACCTTCTTAATCTACCACTTTCTTCCTAACTTAACTTAACCTATTTTTCTCTTTTCTTTTAAAGAACTAAAAGAAGGTCTTTAACCATTGTATGTAACTTAAAAGCGAACTTGCTAAAAAAATCTTCCATCGCTAGTCCATCATTGTGGATCACGAGCCGCATATCCACTTGCTATTGTGGTAGAATTGAGTACTTGCACTCTTTATTCTAAGTTCTGAAATTCTGTATTTTTCTGTAGGTAAGACTTCAATCAAATTTTGGCGTTGTTGCCGGGACATATAAGTGTCTTGGACTCTGCTCTAGAAAGCAGAGCCCAGAAGCCCTCAGTTTTGCTACATTCCAGTGACAATCTGAGTGAACTACTAACCTGTATTTTTACAAGTTGGCTGAATTGCAGAGCTAAAATTCTGTAGCTATTTATTTCCTTGTTTGTCTCACTGTACATACTTTCTAACCTCAATAGTAAAAGATGCTTGTTAAACACTAAAAATGATTTAGACTTTGTATTTAGGCATGTGTCTAATTCGTTTACATTTTATATTACTATTGAAGAGTGCTGGAGCGAAAGGTACGTATGCATAGCATATAGTTTATGAAATATTCTTGAGTGATTATTTACTTATTGAATGTTACTTTTCTATATCCTGCACACTTTGCACAATCAATCTTAAGGGCTTGTCCTATAAACAGGATAAGGTGGGAAAGTCATTACCCTCCTTAGCCCACAAATAATTTCCTCACTCACTAACCTAAGCCTAACTAAAATTGAGTAGACATTGGCCCTAGAGATATCTCGGACTCATATAGGAGACTAACCTTAAGGGGGAACTTGATTTGAATTTGACTCTTGCCAAATCGGTGTCTAAGGTTGGGGATTGAGGGGCGAAACCTCGAAGGTTGGTGTTTTGACATAATTAGGCCCATTGCTTAGGCACGGATACCTCCCACCGATCTTGCCCCTACCTGGATGATTAACTTGTCAGATTCAGCAATATACCCTCCGTAGACAGTCTAACCATTTAGGAGTCATCTAAGTCTAAGGTTTACCTAAGTTAGTTTAGATTTTTTTTCTTTTTGTTTGTTTATTTTTTATTTTTCTTCGTTTGATTGTGACATTTCATGTGCAATATGGCTTATAACAATAATTTTTTCAATTTTAATGGTAATTCATGTTACACCCCAATCTCTTTTTTCGGATATTACCAACCCTGCATATCATAACTTTAACCAGCCTAGTGTGCCGGATTGATCTTATCCGAATCAATACAACCTATGCCCCCAATCTTATGAAGATAATTTCAAAAATAATTTCAACTCTTCACAGAGTCACTGGGGATTCACCTCCCCTGAGTCCAACTTTCAACCAACTTATCCTCCTTATCCACGTTGTCCACAATTTTCACAATATCTATTCCCTGATTTTGCTTTCTTTACTCCTTTTCTAGGCCAAGCCATTGAAGGAAAAATTTGAGTTAGAAAAGAGTATAGAATCCATTCAGAAGGCCAAACGAAAATTTCAGGCCTCCCTAATTCCGCACTATTTTCAAGATTCATACTCAGTTCTACCAGTTCAAAATAGAAAACCATCAATCTTGGAAATGAGTATGCGTGAGTCCGAGCAACAATCACAAAATCTGACGGACTCACGATTTCACTACAAATTTCAAAACAAAACTTTATCATTTCAAGTCCAATCGCAACAAAACGATGAACCAATCGACTATGAAAAGTTGCTTGAAGTCATGACTCATGCTCAAAACACTCATAATCATGACATAGATATAATGGTTAAAACTCTCCATTCTCACCCTTTGACCATACCTAATGTCGCTAATCATTATGTTAGAGCCAAAGAATCATGTTGTTTTAAAAAAAAAGATTCCATTTCAGCACACCCATTTGAACTTGCCCAAACTCCAAATTTGAAAATCACATTGACATTTTGGCAAGTTATCCCTTTCCTAAAATTGAACTTGAGAATGAATATGATCCTGAACCTCAACTTGGTAATTCAATTCTACTTCCTGATTCAATATTGACTCCGACGTCTTCACCTGATTTCATTCCTTCTCTAGAGTCCACATTGGATCCTATGCCTGTTCATCAGAAAATTGAATCACCAATCTTCTATGATCATCATATTGAACTTGGCCAATATCATACTTTTGAAAGTTCTATTGACAAATTGGCAAGTTCTTATTTTTACGAAATTGAACTCAATGAGGAATGTGACCTTGAGTTTCAAATTTGTGATCCAGTTCAAATTTCTGAATCAATATTGACTCTTGTTTTGCTACCTGATTTGTATAATATTTTAGAGTCAGTTTTGATTCCCATACTTGTCATTCTTGAGCTTGAATCACCAATCTAAGAAAGTCAATGAGTGTAGACTTGAGTCTCAACTTCTTAATTTAGACCCACTTCCTGAATAAATTTTGACTCCTGAATGTTTACTTGACTTCAGTCATTTTTCTGAGTCGATTATAGTTCATGCCCTTCCTGATTCCAGATCAATCATTCCATCTTTTCATACTCTATTTTGGGACAGAGGTGTTGATAATAATGACTCTGAAATTAGTTTGAAATTTTGAAAATTAGATAGGGTAAAATTCTTAATAAAAATCATTCATATATACATCATTTTAGTGGATTATATTAGAGAGATTCTGGCGGGTTCCTCTAAGCTCCACATAAATTAGATTGGGTAGCAACACTTAACCCAATCAGACCACCACCGGAACCACCACCATAAGGTAATATTTTCCTTCCCTTTCTTCTCATTCATGCATCTATGCATTAATTCATACATTGAGGACAATGCATGAGATAAGTGTAGGGGAGGGTTCTAACATAACTTAGGTTTTTTTATTATTAAAAAATTATTAACATTTTCTTTACTTTTAAAAAACTTTTTGAAAATAAAAACAATATTTTGACATATTTTTTGTAAGAATTAAGTCAATTTTAAGGAATAGGAGAATCATAATTAGGATTTCTTACACTTCATCGAAATAAGATGACTTGTTTGATTTTTAGGGTTAGGAAGAAATTTTGTGAAAGTAATTTAGTCTTGGGCTTTACCTTTATTAAATATGCACATTTTATACACTTATATAGTTAGAGTTCAAAAATAAAGATTCTTATATCTTATAAAAAAATAAAGAAAAAATATATATATCTATCAAAAATAAACAAATCTAATTATTGATTAGCTAGGTGTTTTGGCCTAAGCAAGCCTTGATATTATGTGATAGATGATTAGATAAGTTTGAATATATATATATATAAATCCTTTGATTAAGCTCGGTATTTGTGCCTCATGAAGCATAAGTATTCACGCCTAAAAAGGGTACATTTTATAAATAAAAATCCTTAGTTTCATGGCCTTGTTTGCTCGAGTGCTTAAGTCCTTAGGGGTATTTTCTCACCTGGTGTGCTAAGACTGTCTGGTTTGGGTGTCACTGACTAAAGGCTCGTTACATGGGCAGATTAAAAAGCTTAATGGAATTAAGGAATAATACCACACAAAAAATAAAAATAAATAAGGCATAAGAGTTAAAGTTAAAGAACCCTTAGTCAAAACTTCATGGTCACGAAAGTGCATATGACTTAGGATAAAGTAATATACTAGATGAGAAATACAGTTTGACTCCTTACTTTGATTTATGACATGTTTTTGAATAGAAACTAAGTTTAGAAATGAAAATTTGATTTTCCTATAACTTATAAATTACTTGAAACTCTGACAACAATACCTCAAATATTATCTCTCTTTTCAAAATGTTTTTTGAAAATATTAACAATTTTTTCTCTTTCTTTATGGATTTTGTGGGTGCAATCCACTGAAAATCCTTACGAGATAAAACTCGTCCTCTAGGGGAACCTATAGGTTTAACGGCTTGTTGCACATGCTCAGTGCAATCACGTGACCTAAAAAAATAGTTTAATAATTTTTAGTTTAGTTTTGTTGTTTTCCTCGAGGACGAGCAAAAGATAGGTGTGGGGGTATGATTGTACACATATTTTGCATTCTTTTCATTACACTCCTATATTTATCATATAATAAATCTGCTAATTTTTTGTTTTAAATGTCTATTTCACAGAAGATATTCATGGAGAGAAAGAGGATTAAACCAAATAAATATTAGTTAAAATCAGATTTAACTGAATTTATTTGGTTAGCTGAGGATAATCCCAGATCTAGTCAGTTAAAAATCAGATTTTGATGAATTAATTCGATTAACTTAAAGATCTTCACATCCAGAACAAAACAAGGATTAGGACAAATATTTAACTGAAGATAACGTCAAATACAGAATCTAAATTCAAATTCAAAGGGATAAATGGATAGAGAGAAGATCAATGGATGAGATGAAGCAATTTAAACTCGGATTTAGACTGATTACATTTTAGTATTTGAATAATAACTTTTTCTACCGAAACTCAAATCTGATGACTCAAGATGATCTAGAAAGAAGACATAAAGGGTTATAATTCTTACGTTGATCACTGTTAATTCAATCATTTGATAAGTTATATTCAGCAATCAACATGCCAATAAGCTGCAGATCAGAATTGAATATCCACATCAAATCAAGTTTAGAGATAAGGGGAGCATTCAAATTCAGAAATAGTCAGCTCCCCTTATCTTTAGACTCACTTCTTTATCCATTTCTATCCTATAAATACCCACATATCAGAGGCAGAGGAGCAACCATGCAGAGATAGATTTTAGACCAGTTTTTCATTCTTTTTAGTGTAGGTTTTTATTTTTATTTTATGTAATTTTTATTTCTTTGTAAGCATAGATTAGACTGAGATTCATGTAAGTAAGAGAGAGAGTTATGTTGAGAGTGACACAGATGTAACCTCCTCCTTTCTTTCATCGTTTCTACAAGCCTTTATGTTCTTTAAGCTTGAGTGTGACACAGATGTAATTATGTTGAGAGTGACACAAAGGTAACATCTTTATGCTTTTCTTATTATATGTTCTTCTTCTATTTTTACTTTTTCTCTTTTAGTTTTGATGAATATCCAAGAGAATCTAGAAGCATTAGTATAACTATATTTGTGTGAGTGTCGATATTTCATGATGTTGTTCTCCTCCTCAAGATTCTGTATCATTTCATTCTTGTTCGTCTTGATGATGTAATACGAATGGGGACTGAGCTCGATCTTATGGGTTATATGTTGATCGCCTCTGAAGTAAGATAAAACATGCAAGGGTTCCATGTAAGTCATTAACCAGAGGAGGTAAGTATTACTTTTAGCTTTTCTTTCTTTTCTTTTAACTTTTAGTTTAGATCACCAACATCACAATCTCCAGCTCTATTATCACTCTTTTCAATTTCTTTGTATAAATTCATTTTCTATTTTCTCTACCTTCTCAATCTACCACTTTCTTCCTAACTTAACTTTAACCTAATTTTTTCTTTTAAAGAACTAAAAGAAGATCTTTAACTATTGTATGTAACTTAAAAGAGAACTTGCTAAAAAAGCTTCTATCGCTAGTCTCTCCTTGTGGATCACGACCCGCATAGCCACTTGCTATTATGGTAGAATTGAGTACTTGCACTCTTTATTCTAAGTTCTAATGCAGGTAAAACTTCAATAAACGTCACCAAGATGAGCGAAGCCCTTTCCTAAGCGCAACCTTACATTCAACTAGAGGAAGCAATGAAGGCTTTCTCCAACCTCTCCACAAACACAAAGCCAGCGATGACACAACAAAGTCAAAGTCTGCTCGCAAATCTTCTGACCACGCTCCAGAATGACATCGGGGGCAACCCCTTTTCAAGAAGCAGGCGCTCTTCATCCTCCCCCTGGGTCCAATCCAAAGCTACCAACTAACACAATATTTCATTCCGCTAAGGCTCCCGATCAACAAAGTATTCAACAGCTTCAAAAATCAACTGAGAGTCAGACGCCAAAGCCGATCCAACCCAATCCTTTGCTGCCTAGGTTTGAGGAGTACTGCTCCTATTATGACTACAAAGAGCGCCAAATAATCCATTGTTAGGCCCTCTGAAGATACTTGGATGAGCTCATCCAGCAAGGCTTCCTTATGTCCTCACTCCCAAGGCGATTTCCCAGCAGCCAAATACACAGCCTCCCCGAGAGCAGAATGTGATCATTCAGTATAAGACAATCGACTGACATACCGACTTCTATACATATAGTGTGTACCGTTCCCATCTTACCTTTATGTATTGCATTTATGAAAATAAAATACTATTTATTGCTTTACATTTTACAGCACAACCGTTCATCCATGTGACACGCTAATGTGATTTTCCCCCACTCGGAGACAACCAAGAAAAAAAGATCCTAATGATGTGATGTGCCCCCACTTGTAGGCATTTCTTATGACCATCCATCCATGTCCACACTGATGGGATCCCCCCCTCCCGAAGGCAGCCTAGAAAAACCCCCTATGATGGGATGTGTCCCCATTCTGAGGCGGTTCTAACGTTCATCCATCCGTACACCCCGATGATAGGGTTTTCCCCACTTAAAGGTAGACATGTGATTCTCTACTGATAGGATATGCCCCCACTCGGAGAATCGCGTATGTATATACCTAGATGGGATGTGCCCCAGCATGGAAGTGTTAACGCATATATACCGATGAACCTTTCTCGGGAGTCCTACGGGGGCTGAAACCCTCTATTATGGTTCTACACTCAGAGCCCACTCTGATGTAGGGATGTGCCCCTTCTTAGAGTGCATGATTCTCCATTGATGGGATGTGCCTCCACTCGGAGGATCACATCTGTATACGCCGAAATGGGATGTGCCCCACATGGAAGTGTTAATGCAGGCATACCTATAGCCTTTCTTGGTGATCTTATAGGAGCCAAAAATCCTTCGTTGTGGGATTTTTTTCACTCGGAGTCCCCCACTCTATTGTAAGGATTGAAATTACACCTAGAGAGAGGATGAGTAGGTGTAAGGCTAATCAATTCAATTGCAAAATAAAAATGAGAAGATGCAAATGATCACTCAAAGCAAGATTAGAAGCCGTATACCCCGTGAAGGGTTCTGAACTTCTTCCTCGTGATTCATTTAGATAAGAGTTTGAGGTGCTCAATGCAATCTTATTGTAATGAGTATAGATCGACAATGAATGAATGAATTTAAAGTAGATAACAGAGACAAGAAATCAATTGCAAACAAAGAGATTTGTTTCAAGGTTCAAGCCACCGCTCTATGTCCCCGCCTTCACCACGTGAAGAATTTCTAATCCACTAGAACTTTCCACGAAAGAAATTACAACCACTGTGGAATACACAACTCCCTAATACACTTCTCTAATTCAGAGGTAGCGTAGCAACAATACAATAAGCACTGGGTGATCAAAAAACCACAACTCTCTCTTGAAAATACTTCTTTACAAAACCCTAGAGAATAATATATAAGATTGAAGCTCAAGATTTTGTAAGTGAAATTTAAAAATAGAAGAGAGATTTTAAGAACCAAAAACTTAAAGAAGACTTTTGAAAGTAATAGCACAAAACTGAAAACAAAAAGAGCTCTTTCACTTGAAATCCCAAAACTTTGATTTTTGAATTTGTTGCCGTAATAAACTCAACCTAATGACCCTTTTATATAGGATTTTAGAAGAGCAAACTTAAATAGTTTTATCAACATAAAAGAGGTAGAAATTGACCCTCTAATACAGCTTACAACATTTTTTTAATTTAAACATGTTTTAAAACAACCTATAAAAAAATAGTCGTTTCTGCCAAACTGGCAGACTGGCGGCCGACCAGCAGATTCAAACGACTGGTCGGTTGATCTTGACAAACCGAGGCTAACCTGCTTACAGTCGGTCGACCGCAACGGGGACCGGTCGACCGCCCGGTCGACCGGGAATTTGCACAACGTGTACACCCCCAACTGCCAGAACTCCAGTCGACCGTGTGTTCGACCGTTCTGGGTTGTAATAGGCACGGTTGACCGCCCGGTCGACCGTCCTTGGTCAAAATAGAAAACCGACCTAAAATATATTTTGAAAATATGTTATGTTTTGAAAAGATTTTTGTAAGATTTTTGAAATATAGAAAACTAAGTATACTAATTATAAAACAAAGTATTTTTATAAAGGTTTGATAATCAAAAACTAAAAACATTCTTTTGAAAAACGTGCAATTTATATGTGTGTGTGTGTGTTTTTTTGAGCTTCAAACATATATACTAGTCTTTAACAAAAAAAACTGTCTACAAGATGAGTCTACAAGCAGGCGTCTCTGAAACTTAATGTTGAGTAGTGATTGAGTTAGAGCCTAATATCCTATACTTGAGAATTGAGCCATCAATACCTGTACCAACCTGAAATTCATTCTTGAACTTCTATTAGTACTAAATAGCTTTTATATGATTTGTTATCATCAAAACACATAACCCAGAGATTGTAACTTTTGGGCCAACAATCTCCCCCTTTTTGATGATGACAAAACATATAATCTATAAAACAAAATATAGGAAGGAGGTAAAAGCTCCCCCTCAAATGATACTCTATTATTAAGTACAAAACATGAAACATATATGAAGATAAACATCAAAATATGAAAACATATATGAGATAAACATCGAAATAAACCCATACTTCCATACTTCTCCCCCTTTTTATCATACATTAAAAAGGGTAAACAACCATGAAAACTCATTAATCAATAATACAAATATTTAGTTCACCACATATAAAAGAAAATCTATTAAAATCAAGTGGTTTAGTAAACATATCTGCAAGTTGAAACTCAGTAGAAACATAAACAATTTCAATATCACCTTCCTCATAATGATCTCTAAGAAAGTAATATCGAATCTTTATGTACTTATTCTTACTAAGTTGATTTGTATTTTTAGTCATATGAATAGTAGGTATTATCACAAAATATTTTAACATGGTCATAATGCAAATCATAATCAAGAAGAGTATGTTTCATCCAAAGGACTTGTGCACAACAAGCCCAACAGCAACATACTCCGCCTCGGCGATTGAGAGGGCTACAGAATTTTGTTTCTTGGAATGCCATGAAACAAGACAATTTCCTAGAAACTGACATCTTCCACTTGTACTTTTCCTATTCACTCTACAACCTGTATAGTCAGCATCCAAAAAACTAGTCATTAAAAATTATCTGGTCTTCGATACCATAGACCCATTCCAATAGTGCCCTTAAGGTATCAAATAATGCGTTTTACCGCAATCAAGTGAGACTCTTTAGGACAAGACTGGAATCTAGCACAAAGACATACACTAAACATGATATCCGGCCTACTAGTCGTTAAATACAATAAACTACCAATCATGCTTCTATAAAGTTTTATATCTACACTTTTACCTTATTCATCCTTGTCAAGTTTGGTTATGGTAGCCATGGGAGTTTTGCTAGTCTTTGTCCCTTCAAGTTCGAATTTCTTGATGAGTTCCTTTATATACTTGACTTGACTTATAAAGATTTCATCACTCCTTTGCTTGATTTGGAGTCCAAGAAAGTAGTTTAGCTCTCTCATCATAGACATTTCAACTCATTCTGCATACATGATTCAAAATCTTTGCAAAATATTTCATTAGTAGATCTAAAAATTATATCATCAGCATAAATTTGAAAAATGAGAACGTCACTATCAACATGCTTAGTAAACAAAGTAGTATCTACTTTAACTTTAATAAAACCATTTGAAAGAAAAAAAAGTTTAAAGTCTTTCATACCAAGCTCTAGGAGCTTGTTTTAAACTATACAAAACTTTATCTAGTTTGAAAATAAAATTTGGATGTATAGGATCAACAAACTTGGGAGGTTGTTCAACATATAGTTCCTCTTCAATAAAACCATTTAAAAATGCGCTTTTGACATCCATTTGAAGAAGTTCAAAATTTTTATAAGAAGCAAAAGCAAGTGTGATCCGTATAGCTTCGAGCTGTGCTACGGATGCAAAGGTTTCCTCAAAATTAATTCCTTCAATTTGGGTGTAACCTTGGGCCACTAATCTATCTTTATTCCTAACAACATTACCCGACTTATCCAATTTGTTCTTAAAAATCTATTTAGTACCAATCGTTGGTCTATCACGGGGTCTAGGAACGAGATGACAAACTTGGTTGCACTCAAACTGATTAAGCTCTTCTTGCATTGTAAGCAACCAATAAGAGTCGCCCTCGACTTCGAGAATGTTTTTGGGTTCAATATGGCAAATGAAAGCATAATGATCACACAAATCATGTAGTTTGGAGCGAGTAGATACCCCCTTTGATACATCACCTATGATGAGATCTTTGAGATGACTTGTAGTATATCTCCAATCTTTTGGAAGTAGTTGAGATGGTTCCATTTTATTCTCTTGAACTTCACCATTAAGTTTTTTCTTGTCTTCTTGGGTGGGTGAGTTCTCCAAGGATACTTTCTCCATATCTTCACCTATACCGATAATCTTGCCCTTGGATTCATTTTTAAAAGTCACGGTGCCACCTTCATCGTACCTTAATAGGGTTGCAAAATTGTTGATGTCCCACGTCATGTGCCTTGAGAAACCGCTATCAAGATACCACAGCTCCCTACGTCTTGGAGTCTTGGTGTGTACGCATCAAATAATGGAGCTGTTGACTTTGGTACCAATATTTTCTTAGGTCCTATGACGTTAGTACTTTAAACCCAAACATGATTATTAGTACCATTTATACGATCATAACAAAATTTAGCTAGATGATCATTTCGGCCACAATAAGTACATTTATAAATTCTACCATACATGAAAGCATGATGTGCATGAACATGCTTGGTGTGTGATTTAGAAGTGTGAGCATGTGTAATATAAATGTGTTTCTTTGAAGCATTTTTCTTAAAAACATGTCATGTGTAATATAAATGTGTTTCTTTGAAGCATTTTTCTTAAAAAACATGTCTTTTAATTTAGCTTTATTAAACTCACATTTCTTTAAAACACTTCCCAAGTTGTTGATTTTAGTTTTTAAGATAGAATTTCATTTTCATCAATCTTGGGAAACTTAGCTTTACATGAAACCTGTATGCATCAAAATCCTTTTGTGTTGATAAAAGTGTGGATGACAAATCATCTTTTTCTTTAAAAAGAGTAATAACTTTGTTTTAAAGAACTTCATTTTCTTTTTCATATTTAGAAAATTTTTCTTTAAAGAATCATAATTATCTAAAAGTTTTATAAATAAATTTACTATAACATCTTTAGTTAATTCACAATCATCAATAGGTGGTTCAGAGTTTACCTTGGGTATGTTTGCCATAAAACACATGTTTGTTGTGTCCTCCTCTTCTTCGGATTCACTTTCTGAATCCCATGTGACTTTGAGAGCTTTCTTCATGAATGGCTTCTTTTACTTGATTGAAGAAGATAGCTTGTTTCTAAAATATGGACATTCAGCCATGATGTGTCTGGGTTTCTGACAGTTGAAGCAGATGATTCCTTATCCTTCTTTCCTTGCCATTGTCTCCCATGGTTGTACTTTGCTTTGTTGTATGTTCTTCTTACATTTCTTACGAGAAGAGATAGTTATTCATCATCTTCTTCTTCTTCTTCATCATCGGAGATGGCGGGAGTAGACTTGAAAGTGATAGTCTTCTTCTTTTGTGGCGCCATTTCTTCTCTTGCCTTTCTCTCCATCTCATGAGTATTAAGGTTGCCGATAAGACCAATGAGCTCCATCTCATCTTTGTCGTTCAACTCCTTCAATGTAGTGGCTTTGACTTCCCAAGACGGTGGAAGTGCACGAATGACCTTTCGGACCTTTTGATCATTGTTGATTTCATCACCTAAAGAGGAAAGACCATTAGTTATTTTAGTAAACTTTGTAATCATATCATCAATAGATTCATTTTCATGCATTTTGAAGTTTTCATATTAAGAACGCAAGAGATCAATTTTAACTCTCTTGACTTGTGATATTCCATCATGAGTGACAAATAAGTGTTACCAAATCTTATAGGCAGATTTGCAATGAATGACCCTTGTAGTGTCATCCTTATTCAAGGCTAGAAATAAGGCATTTTGAGCCTTTGAATTAGCCTTATATTCCTTGGCGGCAATATCAGACCAAGTGTCATCGTCACCGGTGGGTGCACTATAGGTTTGTCACCGCCTTTGCCACCCAGCTTCCTAGGATTGCAAAAATACGATCATCCTAACTTTCCATATGAGAAAGTTAAGGCCAACAAACTTGGGAGGGGTCCTAATACTGTCGGACATTTTTACTAGTTGATGAATGAAGAGATTAATAGAATAATTAGCAAATTAGGATCTCTCTAAGGATGTTAAGCCAAAACTAGAGACCATGCTCTGATACCAATTGAAATTACACCTAGAGGGGGGTGAATAGGTGTAAGGCTAATCAATTAAATATTCAATGCAAAATAAAAATGAGATGATGCAAATGATCACACAAAGCAAGATTAGAAGCCGTACACCCAATGAAGGGTTCTGAACTTCTTCCTCGTGATTCCTCTATATAAGAGTTTGAGGTGCTCAATGCATTCTTGTTATAATGAGTATAGATTGACAATGAATGAATGAATATTGTTTTCTATTGATTTGCAAAGGAGAAAACTTACAATAAAAAGGGTTGAGGAGCTAAATTATAAGTATTCTTAAAAAGATTACAAGTAGATCCCCTCAGAGATTCTAGAGAAGTGTGCCGATAGGAGTCTGGTCAGCGCGCGATCACTTTGTCCTTTGACGATGCGAGCGATGAGATTCCTTCTCTCCTTGTTCGGGGAATCAGAGAACAGAAGGTTGGTAGAACCCTCTTGTTACTTCTCAAAACTGCCTTCAATTAGGAATTCCTTATCACCTGGTTCCGGAGATTCCTTAAGAAGAAGGTATTAGGGTATTAGCACCCTGATTATAGAAGTGATTCTCTAAGAGTCTCTAAATTCAAGAGAATAGATCTCTGTTTGTGCACGGTGCGTCCTCTCGAGAAGTCTGCCGTCTCTCTGGAGCCTGTGCGTGGTCTCTACTTCTGGAGGTGGCTCCTTTTTTTCCCAGTGGAGTCGCCATCTTCTTTTTCATTGATTTGCAAAGGGAAAAACTTACAATAAAAAGGGTTGAGGAGCTAAATTATAAGTATTCTTAAAAATATTACAAGTAGATCTCCTCAGAGATTCTGGAGAAGTGTGCCGATAGGAGTCTGGTCAGCGCGTGACCACTTGTCCCTTTGACGATGTGAGCGATGGGATTCCCTTCTCGCCTGGTTCGAGGAATCAGAGAATAGAAGGTTGGTAGAACCCTCTTGTTACTTCTCAAAACCGCCTTCAATTAGGAATTTCTTCTCGCCTGGTTTCAGAGATTCCTTGAGAAGAAGGTATTAGGATATTAGCACCGTGATTAGAGAAGTGATTCTCTAAGAGTCTCTGAATTCAAGAGAATAGATCTCTGTTTGTGCACGGTGCTTCCTCTCGAGAAGTCTGCCGTCTCTCTGAAGCCTGTGCGTGGTCTCTACTTCTGGAGGTGGCTCCTCTCCTCCTTGTGCCCCTGGTGGGCTATTTATAGGGAGAGCAGGGTATAATTGTCCCTTGAAAATATGAAAAACAGATTGAATCAAATCTATTTAAATCTGGAAAGTAATCTTGCTACGAGGCTAGGATCAGCTTCTGCGAAGCTAGAAATGACAGGTCGGTTGATCCTCTTGATCTGTTTTGATCCTTTCCATATCGTTGGAGGATTTCCCTGATCTTCTTACTCGTTTTAGAAGAGTCAAGATATTGTGACAATCAAATGCCAAATTTGATCTCAGATTTGATCTTGATTAAATTTGATCTTGATCCTGATTAGATCTGATCTCATCTGGAGATTTGATTGGTCAAAGGTTGACCATATCAGACCCGCAGCGGCTCTTCCCGCTTTGAACTCACAGCGGTGCTAGAAGCAGTATCTGGCGAAGTCAGAGGAAGGCTTCTTCAGCGGAGCTAGATGTCATCTGTTGTGAAGCTACCATATATCCTTTCTGCGCAGTTGCGTGTGGCTTCAGGCGGAGCTGACTCTCTCTGCGGAGTTATGCTTTAGCAGTTCAGGCGAAGCTATGAGTTAACTTCTTGATGGAGCTTTGAATGGCTTTAAGGCGAAGTTGGATGATCTTAGCCTCTTAGGCGAGGCTATCCCTTTGGGCTCATGTGATGCTAAGTGCTAGCATCATTAGACCTGCTGAGGTCTGTTTAGATACAATCTGTGCTCACTGTCTGCCTGCTGGATTAGTAGAGTTTAAGTTGCTTTCTTGTCCCTCAGAGATAGGTGAAAACTAGTCGTCAGCTTGTCTGTCACTTGTCTTTTGTAAATGTCAACAAGTTTAGACATTGTTCAGGCCAGTAAGAATCTTGTCTTTTTTAAGTGTCAACAAGACCCCCTTCAAAGTTTTGAAAGTCTGCAATAGCTCAGACTTCGAAATACTTTGAATTGCTTTGATCGGTGGTATGTGAAGTACGAATGTCGCCATGGTGGTTAAGTTCAGCTTCGCTTTCAATCCTGCTTTGGGATAAGTTCGCCGAAGAATCGTGTAGATTCGCGTCTGGGTAGCTTCGCATCCGGGCTTCCAGGAATAAGTTCGCTCTGGAGCATCTGTTGCTTTCCCGAGGCCAACTGCCGTGGGTCAATTACGAGAAGGATTACTCCTTTTTCGATGTCAGAATGACTTCTCTTGCATTAATCGAGGGAGATATTCTTCCCTTGCGCGTTTCCGAGGGAGGATATTCCCTTTCTTCAAGGCGTCTTCAAGGCATAATAAACGCCTTTATGAGGGAGAGCGTTTCTTCTTTTGCACAGTTTCAAGGGAAACTCTCTTTTCTCAAGGTACAATAAATGCCTTAAATGCGCTCGTGCTTCCACACTTGAGGCGGCAGCGCTCAAGCCATGAGGCCTATAAATAGGACACTTGAGGTCCTCTGAAGAGAAGGGATCTACTCTTCTTCTCTTCTCTTGGTTGAGAGAGATACTCAGATCTCTGAACTAGTGGGGATGCCTACTCTGGTTATTACCCGGCCAAGGACCGGTAAGTCTTGATCATTCAGAGACTTCGCCAATAATCTTTTAGGGAGTTCATTTCCCTTAGTTTAGCTTTAGCTTTAATCAGCTGCTTCAGGGATTAATTTCCCTTGCCCTCCATTTAACTGATCTGCAGAGAAGGATTTTAGCATAGCTTCCCAGTGAAGCTATCATTTTGGCTTGATCAAAGAAAGATCACTGTATGCGTGTTAAGTTCGCTACACAGGCAGAACTCAGGACTTAGTCTCTTCACAGTTGAGCCAGACTTGCCATATAGGTGGGGTTAAGACTGCGTCCCTCAGGATCAGTCTGGCTTAACCATATAGGCGAGGCTAGGACTTGGCATTTGCTGAGCTAGCCCATCATCACTGTGCAAGCAAGGCTATCCTCTGCTTTAACTGAAATCAATACTTGACTAAATGGGATTGCTTCACCCCAAAGAATTTAACTTAGTGCTTTTGCAGCTTCTCCTGTGTTTAACTGCTAATTTGTTCCGGTTTACATTGCAGTGAGCTATGTTCGCCAATCTTGTGACTTGATGAAAGAAACTATAAAATTGCCTCTTGCTTTTCCAGTTGAGATTTTACTTTTAAGCAGGAGGAACAAACTGGGGCAGTTGATGTGTGTCCCAGAAGAGGTTGGCAGTCGCTTATCCGAGATGATTCACTTCGAGGCGAGGCTGGTAGTCGCTTATCCAAGATGATCCACTTCGGGAAAGCGGATGTCACCTATAAGGTCGCTGATCTTCCATTGCCAATTTTCATCAAAGAAGATCCAACCTGCTGGTGGCGATCAGTCCTTTGCCAATTTTAATCAGAGAAGGTTCGGCTTCCTGGTGGCACAATCTGTCCTGGTGGCACCTTCTATCATTATGTGAAGGATTACTGCCTTGTGCAGGAGGAAGGCCTTTCGTGTCCAGTTGATTTCGCTTGGAAGTGATAAGACCACTTGTATGCCTCTTGAGCAAATGATTCTGTTGTATGAAACACAACCTTGATGTAGTATCAATGTACCTTTCCTTTTTAAATCAATGAAAGTTCATTTTCTGCTCATTTGATTTTTGCTTTGCCTTCATTCTAAATTGGCTCAGTGGAGTTAGACTTCATGCGAGGTTAAAGATAGAATCCATCTGAAACAGGAATGAGCTTCCGGCGAAGCTACATATTTGCGAAGTTCGGCCTATGCCTTCAGCGGAGTTAAGGCAATCCTGTTGGCGAAGTCATCGATGTATTGTGCGAAGTCCGCATTTTAACTCGTGGCGAAGTTAACACTTAATGGGGCTGAATCAGTGCTTCTCGGGAAGGCGTTTTAGGCGCCGTTTCAAATTAATTTGAAATGACAGCCTGTACTCTTTTCGAGGCGTCGTTTCAGGCGATCATTGGCCTATAAAATTCCGGTCGGGCTGAGAGAAAAAGTCATCATTTTTCTTTGAATTTTCCAGAGCACTTGACTCTTCTTCTTCTTTCTTCTTCATTCAAGAGATTAAGAACTTCCACCGTTCTTCAATGGCACCCAAGAGACGAGTGGAAAAAGAAGTGGCAACTTCTACAGTGGAGGGTCCTTCTCCTCCTCCGGTCATCGAACGACCAATCGTCGGTAGGAAACTTTTCCTTTTGATTTAGAGACTGCCGTTTCTCTTTTAAAGTCGATGTCTGGCTGCCTTTGGATGAACCCAAAATGATCAATTAAGATCTGCTGTCTTTATGGAATTTAATTCCCTGAATTTCCCTTACTTTCTTGAACGGGAATCCAAGAACTGAAGAGTTCTTCTTTAAGCTTCCAGGCGAAGCTATCCCTTAGACTGTTTCATCCTATTGACCAACAGGATGCGGATCTGTCCCTCAAACATGGTCGTAAAGGACTTTAATACCCTTGAAATGGTTTTTGACCATAATGCCTTTTTGACGAAGTTAGTCTTCAGGGCTGTGGCGCCTTCTGCTTAAGCTTCTAAAGCGAAGCTAACACTTGGATATTTTCCTGCAACTGCAAGGCTAAGCTTTGGCGAAGTTATCGTCTTGCTAGCTTCACTCAAAGAGCGAGGCTATGCCTTAGTGGAAATTGTATTTTTGTTTAGGCCTCCGCCTAACTGATGAACTAATCATAGTTTCTCTTTGTTCCTGCAGTGCACTACACTCCTGGTCCTTTGAACAGTCTATTTGGGATGACCAAGGGATCGGACAGCAATGTCAGCCTGCAATTCCAAGGGCAGGCTTCTCTGTTTATTGAGTGGAGTTCTCTCGTTTGAGACACGCTTATTTATGGTGGGGATTAACTCACCACGAGGGGCATTCTGACTACGGCTCCCCTTGAAGATTTTGTCTGTCGAACTTATAGGAAGCCTGACTTCATGTTCGGGGATGCCACGCCAGATCCTGATCGCCAGCTGTTGGCCAGGGAGGGGCAATGGATTTTCCAGTTGGATGGCGAGAAATTCCATCTTCTGTCTAACAAGCGGCATTTTTCTTTGTCTTCCTTCCAAGCGTGACGCAGGCTCGGAAGATGTCGTGGGAAGTGAGCTGGAGTACCGATTCCATCCATGTAGGGAGATTGATGCTTCAGTCTCCTGGCTATGCAAGAGCGAGGCCTCCACGTTGCATAATGTGTCTACATCCTGGGAATGTATCGCGAGAGATCCCAGTGGAGAAAATCCTGCGGTGGCGCTGACCTTTGGCAACCAATTCTTTAAAGTTAATGGGAACTATCCAGCCACTGATTTCAGAACTCCAGGCTGGATTCACCCTCCGAAGGCATGGTGGGGGATTTAACTGTATACATCCTCGCTCATTTCGAGGAGGATCTGAAGAGGCTGAACCTTCATGAGGCCGTCAGGTCGACTTGCTATGGCATTGAGATGAACGTGGCGTGCTTCTACGCTATCTTTGAATTGTACTGCCTGGCTTCAGGGACCTTCTTCACCCCTGTTGGCGAACTGGGTATGGCTCTGCATGAGATGTGGGAAGTCTCTGCTCTGCCTTTGGGATCTATCCCATATAAAGAATACTTCTCGTGTGAGGTGAAATTGGCACTTTTGGAGATGCAAGAGCCTGCCTTGTTCGAGACTTACCGGGAGTTAATGTGCTATTTGTACATTTGCTTCAGCATGCACGAAAATAGTAAGGGAACTTCATGTAGTTTGAAGAGCTGGGAGATTATTTGTTCCCAGATATGGAGAATACTCCTTAAGCGACTCACTGTGGAGTTGCTGTCAAAGACATCTTTAGCCGAATGCAAAAGCATTCTCAAGGGGATCTAATTGTGGAAGAAGATGACGATCCTTATGAAAAAGGTGATGTTCTCCGAAATTTCCATCACCAGGCTCGTCGCCGATATCCCGGCAGGCACTGCTGGCTGGTTTCTTGACAGTCTGGCTGAAGAGGTGCGTGGTGCTGTCTTCGTCGGGTGACGTCATTCATCCGAACGTCCTGCTGCCTGCTGTTCGTCTAGTCCATGGTCGTTCTCTGGGACTTCTTCTGGCCATGGTGTGCTGTATCAAGAGAGGCCTTCGCGCATTGACGGAAGGTTTCTGTAGACCGCCAGTGACGAAGCGTGGAAAGGGGGCCACTTTACCCCGCGACGGACCTACCCCAAAGTAGGTCTGCCATATACTTATTTGATAGCGTGGTTCGCCCTACACTGTCCCTCTTTGATTGATGCTGGAGAGGACCCTCCGGAAGGTGTTCAAATGGCGCTCCTCCGCTGATTCGAAGGATGTTCCTGGCAAAAGACTTACGTGGCTGAGGCCCGTAAATTGGTGCGTCGCTATGACGTCTATAGTCTTTTCCACTGCTTCCCCCATATTCGGGATGCAGGTTATGATGAGGAGTTCAAGGACGTGGGGGAAGGGCAGTCGTCTCTGAACCGGGGAGTTTTTAAGTGGCTGGTCAACATCCGGCCCTCGCATTTACTATACCGGAGCGGGGATACTGCTACTTTGAGCCTTATGTTCCATGTCGGTTTGCTCGACAGTTTGGATATGACCAACTGTACGTGGGCAACCAAAATCTCAATCTGGCTTTCATGGGAAGCCTTATTGATGGAGCCCGTGCTTGGCGATTCTTCATTGCAGGCTGTACTGGGGCGTGGCTGCGTACGCCGTTGAGGACACCTAACCTTCTAATGACCCTGAGCTTCTGCCAGTGGTATGCGACTTCCAACTCCACACCACTTGGATTCAATGCTAACAGTTCTGGTGTGAAGTTAATTTCTCAGCGGCTAAAGCAAAAGGTCTCTGAGAGAAGGAAGGTAAGAGGGTTCGCGTCTCGGGTATAGAAGAATTCGTTGCTATTGATGACAGCGAAGCCTCGGATGCGGAAAGTCCTCGCTTCGAAGCGGAGGCAGGTGCCGAGACTCTTGCAGCTAGTTCTGGCGTGATGGGGACAGATCCCCCAAGACATGTAGAAGAAGCAGAGGAGGAGGATCCCACGTTCCTCTTAAGCGCAAACGGACAGGTGGATCTCGTAGGAAGCAGTTGGTGAAAAAGCCCCGTCGCCAAGCTCCTACGGCTGTTGTAGGGGGCGAACCATCTGCAGTGCTTCCTTCTCTTGCCCCGTTAGTAGTTAAATCGTCGGTTCCCGAACCGACTACTGGTAGAGTCGCTCCGGACCTGGGTAAGATCAACTCCGTCCTTGTAATATACCTTATATGTGTTTTTAGACAGCTCATCATTCGTTTTGTGGTGCAGGAACTGAGGCAGCGACATGCCCAGAGCTGAGGCCGTTGGAGAACAAGGGAACATTATGATCCCCTGTTTACTTATAAAGAGGGATGAAGCTGGGCATTTCGCGGTCTCAGAAGGGTCCAGAGGTGATGCAGCTGATGTTGGTCCTTCGGGTATCGGGACTTCGAGGAGAAATTCTGATACTTCTAGCTCCCTTGGATGGACAACGGAGGGTTCGGTGAGCGAAAGCAGGCCGGCCATTCGTATTGACTCCGCTAAGGATTTTCCAATGGAGCCTGTGGAGACTAGTGTGGCCGCCAAGACGATTGAGGCGACATCATCTTTTGGTATTGCTTTGACTTTTTGACTTTTACCATTTGTTGTGTCCTGCCCAAACACAACTTTATTGTAGGTGTTCCGCCTTTGGGTGCGTCAACTTCAAGGGAGCCAACCGATCTTCCCGAGGGGTCTTGGAGTGACAAGAGCACTTCGACCGCGGCGGATGCTGCTGTGTTGGACGCTTTGTATGGTGACCTGCCCCCTTATCGGCCTAAGCCAGCCAGAGGAACAGAGGTTGAAGGACGGTAGTCATGGAGGCAACTTCACTCTCAACTATATCAACGAGTGAGGTGCCATCAGTTTTGCCAGGTGCGAAGCTGAGGGTGATTACAAGTCCTACTTCTCCAACGCTGGTGGTTGAGCCTGCTGTCTAAGAAATGGTCACTAGTCCTACTTTGGTTTGTTGCTAGTGTACTGGTTTCAATGAGGACTCCGCCAAGATCACCAATGACCTGTTGTGCTGCTGCAGCAATGTTCCTACTGTTCCTTCCACGGTAATGTCAACAAGGCCGGTGGAATCTTCTGAGGCTGCTCGTCTGCCAGGAGTGACTGAGGCTGAAAATGAATTTGTAGCTGAAATAGTCGACAGCTTTTATAAAGGCCTGAAGCGATCCATTGATCTGGTCTTGAAAGGTTCGACTATGCCATTTTCTACTTTAAAGTGGTCCTCTCCTGAAGTATTGAGAATATCCGGGACTTTGGAGGGGATAAACAGGCCGCTACATTAGAGCTTCTGGTAGACCAATTTAAAAGGGATGTAGAGGAATGGTGTCGTCTCAGCCGTTCGAACTTGGAGTCTTCTGTTGATGAGAAACTTGCGCACCTTATCGCTCAAATGCATGAAGCCCACTCGCCGCTCAGGAAGCCGCTAAGGCTATTTCTTCGGACTTGAAATCCTTGGAGACAAGGAAGATAGAGCTCAGAGGCGCTATCGATGCTTCTAGCAGTGCTCTTCTTGACGCTGAAGATAAAATTGAAAAGGCCAAGGAGATGATCAGGAAGGCAAATCTTCTCTTATCCAAGGCTGAACCTATACGTCTTGAAGAGATTGTGCGGCTTGAACAACTCAAGGCTCAGAGTGATGAGCTTTCGCGGCAAGAATTGGCTCAAAGGGCAACCTTGGCCGAGGTCGAGGCTCGCTTGGCCCAGACGGTGAATTTTAACGAGGCTGAGTTAAGGTCGCAGGCACTTGTTAGGGCTGCCAATGATAGGGAGACAAGGCTGGCCTTCTTTGAAGAACGGATCAGATCTTATGACATACGCTCGTAGCTTGTAATATGTGTGCCTCTATGTATCCCTTCTTCTGGGACTCAATAAAAATAATTTTGTTTGACTCCCTGTCGAATCTCCGACTTGTTTTATCTGTTATTTCCAAGTTGTATTGCAGCCACTTGAGAACATAGTGAAAAGATCACCTAGAGGGGGGGTGAATAGGTGATTATGCTAATCTAATGAACTTAATGCGGAATTTAAAAACTTAATGCAATACACTCAAGTGCAATCAACAAGTGATGCACACACAACCAAGCCAAGCAATAATGAATGCACAATATGAATAGTTGCAAGGCACAAAGTAAAGAGAGAGATAGAGAGAGTCAATGGATCAAGCGCAAACAACAAGATGTTTCGAGGTTCGAGCACCCAGCTCTACATCCCCGCCTTCGACACACGAAGGATTTCTAATCCAAAGCAAGTCCACAAAGAACTCTCACAAGGAGTACCCAACTCCTCTCTTTACAACCACAACCTCCTCCTTGAGACAAGCTCCATCCAACTAAACAATCACCTCACAACTTGAGGGATTAGCACAAAGCAAACACAAGGATCACCTCACAACTTGAGGGATACAACCCAAATCCACAACTTTCTCAACACAATGAGGGCAAAGCACAAAGCAAAGATTGGGTTTTAACTTGGTGGTCTAAACAACAACCACAAACAATTTCTTTCTCCCACACAAAGATCCTATAGAATAAGAAAGTAGATGTTGCTCAAGTGTGGAGAAAACCAATGGAATGGAAATTAAAATCACAAAGAAAATCCTTGGGAAAAACTGAAACCAAGATATAGAAGATGAATCAAAACTCTTTTCCCAAAAACCCTTTTCTTTGATATTCCAAACCCTAGCAAAAACACCAAATAGATTGTTCAATTTGAATCCAAAAACTTCTTTTGATTGCTGTGAAAACACCAGAGAGTAAGGAAAAATTCGCACACAAAATCTTAGAGAAAACTCTTTCCAATGGGGTATTTATAGCCCCCAGAAAAACATAGCCGTTGGCAGTAGAAAATGCCAGAAATGCACTGCCGGTCGACCGGCCGGTCGACCGTCCAACGGTCAAATTCTGCCCGTTGGCAGCTACCGTCGACCGCCCTGGTCGACCCAAACAAACAGAGAGCTCTGCTCTCAGACCCGGTCGACCCGGACGGTCGACCATCCCGTGTCTGCCAACGTGCACAAATCTGTGCACGTCGGTCGACCGACCCGGTCGACCGACTTCAGCCAAGTCGACTTGGTCAGAAGACTATCGACTGGTTGAAGCCTGGAACAGAAAACTGGCTTAAAAACATGTTTAAAAATTCTTTTATCTTTTCTAAAAATCACCAAAAATAGTTTTATCATTTTGCATTGATATATAAACATGTGGTAAAAAGTTTAGCTCAAATATCAATCAATATGAACTATTTTTGGTCATATCATTTTTACCAAAAACTAAAAAACTGTATTTTCTAAAACTTGAATTTTGAATAGAAAATACGTTTTGTCCAAAACTCTTCCAAATACAAAAACATGATATTAGCAACATTTAGGCATGATGTATATGGATATAATCCTATATACATGAAACAAATATATATCCATGTTCTTGTCATTAATTCCAAAATATGTTTTGTCAAAAATACCAAAACATAAAACACATGAATAAGTAAGTCAAAACTAAGTTTGTCTAGGAAATTAAAGCATGCATGTATATAGAACAAATCATATATACATTAAACCATGTAAACTTGTTTTGAATCTATCTATACATGCAAACCAAGATCGGTTAAACCTAAAACCGAAAAACCGAAAACCAATATTCAAAACATGAAACATGTGTGTTGTGAACTTGAGCATTATCATACTATTCTAATCTTTACAATTTTGGATCTAAACAAAAACTAAACTATGGTACCGAAGTCTTCTTGTAGAGCGCAAACTCCAGGCCGACTCGATCCAAAACTCCTTGATCCACCGAGCAAGTAATATATATGATCTTTGACGCTCGGGCTCTTGAATCAACATGTGAAAGCTTCCAAATCATCTTGTTGAAGCTAATAACCTACTAATAACTTGATTAATGATCTGAAACTAAAATCACAAGATTATTAGTACACATAACTACATGAGCTAATCATCATCAAAACTAGAGTGGAAGGCCTTTGGGCCAACAATCTCCCCCTTTTGATGATGAACAAAACTCATGGAGTTATATATGCATGGATTAAAGTTAAGCTTCAAAGAAACTCCCCTTAACTCATGCATAAACAAATAAACAATAAATAATATGCAATAAAGGCTCTTAAACATGAATGCATATAAATGCATAAACAATAAAGGGTTCGGATACCAATGAAATGTTTAAAAACAAAACATGCTCTAGATACCAATTACAAACATGCTCTAGATATCAATTAAAATTAAACTAAATTAAACTTAATATATGCAAAAACATAAACATGCATATAAACTCAAATTCTTTCTCCCTTTTTGTAAATCATCAACAAAGGGTACAAATCAAAACAAAACAAAATCTTCTCCTCTTTTTAATGCAAGAATCAACCTTCAATAAGGGTAAAAGCAAAACCAAATCAATAAATTTTTTTCCCCTTTTTGTTCGAAACAACGAATCAATAAAAATAATATTTTCCCCCTATTTGACTAAAACAAAATAAAAACCAATTAGGGGTGACAATCAATTAAGGTACCAATTGAAAGTATGTCAAAGAAAAGCATCTTGATACCAATTGAAAGGAAACAAACAAAAATTATTGATACCAATTTTAAGCAAAAACACATGAAAAATCTTGATACCAATTGAAATTAATCATAATATTTTGAATGTCTAAACAAAATTTTGATACCAATTGTAAATAATTTTCATTTTGAACATATGATACCAATTTGAAATTTTCAATCATAAGTAAGGGAGTGGGAATCAAATACCAATTGAAAAACAAAATCAAATTTTCTCCCTCTTTATGAAATACCAACTAAAATAATGCATAGGCTTGATACCAATTTAAAAGTAATTAATTGAAACAAAGTTAAAGCTCAAGCACTAGAATAAACAAGATTTTTTGCTTAAAGATATAGGGACATAATAAGCAAAATAAAACATATATGTATGAAAAATAGATACCAATAGAATTGATATTCTTGGAATTGAAAGCATACATACATACAAAATATATGAGTATACAAGAAATGTCAAGGTTGATACCAATTGAAAGAATTCAATGATACCAATTGAAATAACAATAAGATCAAATGTATATCTCATATTACTATACCTCCAATCATGGTTCAAGTTTTAAATGATTTTCACTTTAACATTTATGAACATGATCTCCCATCCATCCTCCCATAGAAGGTAGGGGTTTTCAAAAATAGATTTGAAAATGTAGTATGTTTGAAAATCTCTACCATAGTGAAGAATACGAACTAGTTAAAAAAAACTTTTAAAAACTAGTACGAAATCCTTCAAGCAAGGAATAAAACAAAATTGTTTTTCATGAACACATGTAAATCACATGATCACTAAACACTCAAGATCCATAAAGTCCATATCATAGTCTCATGAAAACAAATCATGAGTAAACTAGTAAAGTGAGTGTACAAGTAAAATGTGACACATATCAACATGAAAATATTCAATTAAGCTCATATGAAATTCCTTGAAAACATGAAATTCATCTAAGATGTGAAATCACCAATTGAAATCATCTTAAAAACATGAAATTTATTATAAATGTGAAATCACTTAGCAAACATGAAATTCATCCAAACGATTTAAACTTCAAGGCATATGTATGTCATGTACAAACTAAAGTATACATACATATCCTAAACACAATAAGACCACAAAAGTATATGCATGAAGGCACGTGGCTCAAGGATGTATATGTATAAATGATAGTTTGGACAAGATGGACATATACATGAAGTTAAAACAAAAAAAATGATGAATACAAGTCAAATGCAAGATCATCAAAACTAGACTATACTAGTACATCAAGTGAATACAAATGAGCGTTCAAGCACAAACATATATAAAGGTCTATTTGTAGCTCACTAGTTGTACAAGTATAAATCCTAATCTTCTTAATGAAAACTTATCATTCAAGCAAGTAGTCAAAACATGAAGCATAAAACGGGATATAAATCAACATGATAGACATAAAAATGATCATGAAGAAAATCCACATGCTATTAGAATCATGAAATACATAATAGCTAAACAAATAGTGAGAACACAACATATGGGTCCATATAAACAAGGGTGATCTCAGAAGCTAATCATGTAAAGCATAAGTCTAATAAATATGGCAAATATCATACTAATCATGAAACAATAAAACATGATTCAACAAAACAAATCATAGACATCATAAACATCCAAATGGTCATAATGCATATGCATGTGCATTAGATCTAGGGCATACATGTTAGTTTAAACAAGGTGAGAACACTAAATATAGATCCATATAAAACATGGGTGCTCAAGTAACTAAACATGTATAACACTAATCTAATCAACATGACATAAGCATAATGATCAACAAACATTAAAACATGCTATAAACAATAATATGAAAAGCATGCAAATAAAAAATGGGAGTTAGAGAATGATACCAAAAATCGATGAAGGTGCATCTCTAGTTCTCCAAACCACGGTGGTCCTCCAACCAAATCCCCTTGAAAGTGATGCATCCAAAAATGGTTCTTTTTAAGCTTGGAACGCATCCACCTCAAGGCACCAATGCTCTCACGTGATGCGAGAGCCCCCACCTACATCAAAAAGTATAGAGGTGGTCTTTGGTACCCATTTCCTTTTGGGTCCACGGGGGTTAGTATCTTTTCTAACCCAAACAAGATTAGTTGCTAAATTTTCATAATAAACACGATCATAACAAAATCTAGTAAGGTGGCCTTTTCGACCACAATGTGTACATGTGTACACATGATCATACATGTTATGGTTGTGTCCGTGAAAAGCATGTGTATGTCGTGTAGAGTGTGCATGCAAATATGGACCTTGTTTCTTGCGAACCAAGGTTTCCAAACGTGAATGATTCAATGTGCATTGGCTCAAAGTGGAGCCCAAACATTCAAAACCTTTCTTCAAAACATTTATATCATTTTCAATAGTGGAAGATAAAGTGGAGCATGCAATAGGTGTGCTAGAAGAAGAAAAGCTATACTAGCATGGCACACATGAGAATCAATTTCAATTTTCAAAGATTCATTTTTCTTTAAAACTAAATCCAATTCTTTTGTAATTGAATCAATTTATTTTTCAAAACAAGGTTATCTTTAAAAGTAAAATCCAATTTTGAAGATAAAATCTCATTGTGCTTCACAACATCATCACAATCATTTTTGCTTTTTAAAACATCAATCTCATTAAGGGCAAGGTCTAGTTGAGATCTTAGTGAGTCACGTTCACTAGTAATCTCTTCCTTCTCTTGCAAAACCAATTTAAAATTAGAACACAAATCCTTTAATTCATTTTTCAAAACAAGGTTGTCCTCTTTCAAAAGATTGTGTTTTTCCAATAAATTTTCAAGCTTTTGAGCAAGTTCCAAATTCAATGTTTGAACTTCAAAACAACCATGGCAATAGGAACTAGAGCTATCATCTAATTAAGTGTCTGATTGTACCTCAAGGGAGTTTTCCCTTGGACCATGAAGCAATGCTCTTCGGACTTTTCTCTCTTAGATCTCCTCATCTTGTTGATAATCCTTGGAAGCTCGGGAGACGTCAATAAGCTCCAAACTGCAAAGCGAGTCATAATGATCAAACACCGGTAGAAGATGTTCACTAAGAGATGCTCTAAGTGCTCTAAGTGCTAATGCATTAGCCTTTTTATGCTTGCTACTATTAGGGAATGATTCCATAGTGGAGGCTTGATAAACTAGATGTCCTAGTCTTTTCAAATGGCTACTCATATTGGCCTTCCAAGCATCAAGTCTAATATGGTCAAACATAGGAGGGCTATCCATGAGAGCAAACTAAATGAGTGCAAATGAACAATGCAAATGAAGATTAGCAAACAAGATCTCACTCCTAGGTGGTAAACCTAATATCAGGAGCACTAGTCTGATACCAATTGAAAAGATCACCTAGAGGGGGGGTGAATAGGTGATTATGCTAATCTAATGAACTCAATGTGGAATTTAAAACTTAATGCAATACACTCAAGTGCAATCAACAAGTGATGCACACACAACCAAGCCAAGCAATAATGAATGCACAATATGAATAGTTGCAAGGCACAAAGTAAAGAGAGAGATAGAGAGAGAGTCAATGGATCAAGCGCAAACAACAAGATATGTTTCGAGGTTCGAGCACCCAGCTCTACATCCCCGCCTTCGACACACGAAGGATTTCTAATCCACTAGCAAGTCCACAAAGAACTCTCACAAGAGTACCCAACTCCTCTCTTTACAACCACAACCTCCTCCTTGAGGCAAGCTCCAATCCAAC